>UESW01001854.1:0-34833 GCA_900491605.1 Calamus simplicifolius
TATTGCGATGCAATTGCGACAAATGAATATTGCGACGGACATCTGAGCGACGTCGTCATTGCGTCGCTATTGCGTCGCAATAGCATGTTTAACGATGCAATTGCGACGCATTTGGGCGTCGCAATATTTTATTTTTCTTGTAGTGTCCAATTGATGCTAACCTTCTTTTTTTATGAATAATTTTATTTTTTTTTTCTTATATAATATACATTTATTTCAGCATTTCCATTTCAGTCTTATTCATCTTTTTTATATATAAATTTTTTAATTATTCAATATTCTAACCATAAAGAATAGACAACTTATGGTTATCTTACAAAATTTTTCAACTTGATTAATACTCTTTGTCATGTAATAAATTAGGTCTGACTTATAAAAGTTTCTAGCTTTACATATGATAAAATGAGCCCGTTGCCAACCTGGTTAACAGCCATGCTGTTGCAGTCTGGAGCAAGAGTATAGAAATAGGATCGCACAAATAAAAAGATTTAAACAGTCCCATTGCACATAATATTCAGCCCAATAACTGGAACAAAAAAACTACAGGAAATCATTTCTCATATTCCAAATAACTAGGTAAACAGTTTATTAAGTCCCTATAAATCATCAAATATGGGATCAAGTTCCATTGCCTCCACTAGGTTTTTAAGATTGAACTCCCCATCTGACTAGCAATCTCTTTGCTTCTTACTTATGGACTTACAGTACATTACACAAAGCAGTGAACCCGCAGCCATTTAGTGCATCACTGTGAAAACAGCAACTACTATACTGAACCAGTGTCCTTGCGATTTCACAGGAGGATGGCAGGGGTTTGCAATCCACCAATGAAGCTTCGCTGCTCCAAGCATGACAGATTTATTATGATCCAAAACAGATTAAGACAGCATCAACAGGCTTTCAGAATTTCGCACTCACCAACTTGGATCCTTTTCTAAAGTGGATATTCGAGCAAGTGGTCCATTAATAATCTCAAAGGGCACTAGAGACCTTATTATTTTCATTTGGTTGGATTTGGTCCAAAAATTTTAACTGAAATGTTACCAGGAAACAAAGGAGTCCAATACTGGGCCGATGATGAGCTTGAGCTCATCCTCCTGGGCCTCCTCAATGAGGCCACAACCGATGCGCTTCATGATCATCTCCCAGTCCTCCTCCCATGACTTTTTCTATGCGCTTAAATGCTATAGCTTGTGGGCCAGGTCTGACCCGCGGGCAAAGTGACACATGGCTGTTGGCATCATTTCTTATTTACCATTTGAAGTGGCCCGGGGCGACCCCACCAGACTCGGTGGACAAAGAGAAGAAGCTAGGGGTGCAACTCGAGCTCATGAAACTCGGGTTTTTCTCAATCCTAACCCTAACCCTGTTTGTAAAATATCAACCATAACCCTAACCCTAACCCTATTTGTAAAACCTCAACCCTAACCCTATTTTTAAAAATCAGGTTCGGATTGAGTTTCGGGTTGAAATTCAGGTTGATGGAAAAAAAAAAATGACAATCTGAAACAAACAAGCTTAACATTGCACAAATAGCTAAAGTTTGAAACAAATAAGCTTCACATTGTACAAACAAGCTGAAGTTTGACACAAACAAGCTTCACATTTCAAATTACATGTCTAAAAATATACATCTTTTTACATAAGACTAAACAAAAAAAATACATTCTTAAACCAAAACATATCCAAAGTAATCCAGATGTTGCATAACATTTCAATAGCCACCATATGCATTGATGAAGTCATCTTTATCTTTTCGGAAGCAGAAAATATTGAGACGATATAAAGGGCCAGCTAGAAGACCACATAAGTCTGGTATAAGATATCTTTTCCAAGTAGCTAGACTGCATTCGCCATCCAATGCTCTCTGATTTTTTTACTCATCACCCATTTCCCAGATGTTTTTTTTCTGCTCATCACCTCTTCCTAGATGCTTTCATAAAATTTTGGCAATCTTTATATTAGAAGTTACAAATGTCTCAAAGAAGATAATTAAAAAAAATAAAGATACTAGTTTGGCCCACCAACATACATGATAAAATGCAATGGTTAAATGTATATTGCTCATTTTAAAAGGTAATGAAGGTTCTGGTGGAATGTTAATACAAAGAATCATCACTTTCATAACATCATTGTCAGCTCTACATATCTTTAAACCTAACAAACAAGGCTAAATCATCACTTCCACAACACCAGTGGGCCTACGGGTTCAGGTTTTCTCGGATTTGGGTTGACTGCAATCCAAACCCGGCCCAAGTTGCAAATCGATCCGGGTTCAACCCAGATCCTTCGGGTTTGGGTTAAGCAAACTAGAGTTTGAGTACTCCTGCAAATCGGGTTCGATGGGCCGGTTCGGGTTGAAACGGCCCAAGTTGCACCCCTAGAAGAAGCGCGCCCCCAACCGCCATGCGATGGTAAAACCACATTAAAAGAATGCTTTCTAGCCTCCTCCTCCTCTCTTCTTCCTCCTCTTCTTTCTTGTCAGAACTCCATGGACAACCCCCCCAACGTCCTCAGCTTCGTCCATCAACAGCTCTACCAGGTCTTCATCCTCGGTGAGCAATTCCAGGTTGTTTTCACTCGAGACCTCAAGGTCATGATCACATGGCTCGAGGATGCCTACCGCTCCTACACCACATTGCCCCGTATTATTGGACTAGCAATTCAATGGCGCCCACGCTCTGACTCCCCGCCCGCCATTATCCAGCTCTGCATCGGCCACAACTATGTAGTGTTTCAACTCCTTCACGCTTCTGGCATCCCTCTTCGTCTCAAGACCTTTCTTTCGGATCCCAGCAACATCTTTGTTGGCAACTAGATCCAACTGGTTTGCCATAAGCCCCAGAGGCACTGGGGAATAGTGGTAGGAACGACGCTGGATGTCCATGATCTATCAGGAAGAAATTCAGATTCATTAGGGGGCTTTAGCTGCAAGGTTCTTGGGCTATCCTCTGTCGGGTTTGTTCAACAGGAGCGAATGGCATCAGAGGATGCTTACTTCATAACAGATTCAATAAATGCCTGTATAGCCTTTAGGCTTCGCTGGAGGTTCTTGAAGGAATGAATGGCTCGAGTGTTGGCCCAGATGACAACCCAAGAGGGGGGGGGGTGAATTGGGTTCTTTAAAAATTTAGTCTTTTAAAATAGTTTGCTTAAGAAGAATGAAAGAAAATGCAATGTAAATACAAAGTGCAGTGAATAAAACAGAGATAGAGATAGAGTCAATGGAAGCACGGCAAACACAAAGATTTTATAGTGGTTCGGTGTATCCAACACCTACGTCCACTCCCAAGATTCACTTGGGTCCACACTATAATCTTCCTTGATTACAGCGAGTTGTTTTACAAGCTCACAACTCAAACTTGTTGTTTTCCGGATCACAACGAACCCAGCTGGTTTTTCGGGCTCACCAGCACAAAAACCCTAACACAAGCTATACCAAGCTTGTACCGAGGTAAGACTACCTCCACTAGTTCAATCCCCCAGATTGAACTAGATACAAATAATAGAAATAGTTTTTCAAGTACACAGCTCCTCAATGAGCAGATAATCAAATAAAAGAATAAAGTTTAGAAAAGCCTGATTTGTAGTTGGTTGGCTTTTGAGCTTTTCTTCTTTTCTTTTTTCTTCTTCTCCTTGCTAGATTGAATCAAGCCTCAGCTCCGATTCTTCACAGTTGAAGCAGTTGAGAAGGTTTTGAGCTTTTTCTTCCTTTCTTGAAGTTGAAAATCTTTTGATTTGCTCTTGAATAGCTCTTGGATTTTCTTCTGAAGCTTTCTTGGATTGTGAACTTGAGCTCAGACGAAGCTTCCTTTGATTTCACACTTTTTCTTTCACTCTATTTTGAATCTGAATTTTTTCAAATGATGCTCTTTTTTCTGATTTTTCTCTTTTTCTCTCTTGAAGAGTATATCTCTCTATTTGTATCTTTGATTTGAAAACGGCTTCTCTATTTATAGATTCTGCAAAAATATAGCCGTTAGAAACAAAGAAATATAGCCGTTAAAGAAAAATCTTACCGTTGGCGCTGAGTTGGCATTCAGAAAAATCTCGCCCAGATTTGTTGGAGTCGACTCCTGCTTTCGCGAGTCGGCTCGAAGACGCGATACCAAAAATAGAAATACTCAGAAAGTCAAAGGGTCGACTCATCAAAAATAAGGTGTCGACTCCTGACAGTCGGGGGTCGACTCATGAAAAGTTAGGGGTCGACTCGCGAAGTGCTCAGAAAAACACTCCTCTGGTGTCTGAGCGGAGTCGACTCACACAGTCATGGAGTCGGCTCGACAGAATCGGGGGTCGACTCTTGAAATCACAGGGGTCGACTCGTGAAAATAGGAAACTCTGTATACTGAGTGGAGTCGACTCTGAAACTCTAGAGTCGGCTCCGGAACGTATCAAAAATCAGAGATTTTCTGATTGACTTGAAATTCGTTCCAGATTCATTTTAAATCAATTTTTTGACTTGAATACAATAAAATTGACATTAGGAATCAATTCAAGAAATGTTCCAAAAACTCATTGATTGAATATGAAGTATAAAAATTTCTTTTTGAAAGCTTAAACATGGAGCTTGAAGTTACTTTCAAATTGATTAAAGTCATACTTAACATACTCATTGATTGTTCTAAATAAATTCATTGCTTATGTAAATAAACTCATTGCATCTTTTAATATACTCATGGCTTTTGGTAATCATCAAAATCAATAAGATTGGGGCAATAATTTCTCAACAATCTCCCCAACAATCTCCCCCTTTTTGATGATGACAAAAACATTGAGTATATGCATGATTGATTAATGAATTTATTTTATTTTCATAGTTAGGCTTAGGCTCCCCCTGAATGAGGTAGCTCCCCCTATGAAACTCAATTAAATATCCCATTCATTCAATCATTTTAATATCATTTGATTATTAATTAATTTCTCCCATATACATATACAGTTATAAAACTCTCCCCCTTTTTTGTTATCACAAAAGGTGGAGAAGCATCAAACATAATCATTCATTCAAGATATGTTTTAACAAAATCTGAGATTCATTGATAATATGAGAAGTACATTCAAACTGAGATTACATTGAGCATTCAAAATAGACTTTTCTTTACATCAATGTATCAAAATGTAAAACATAGTATGAACTTCATTACATTGTAAAGACTAAGCATCTAATACATCAAAAGTGAGTCCTTACAATCCTAGTTAAGTGATCTATAATATTTTTCATTCCATCTGTTTGAATCTTGACATAATCCTTCAGTCTCTCATCTAAAAGTGCAAGCAGTCAATATTTTATCTTGGAGTTCAGCATTGCATTTTGCATATGTTTCACCATCTCCACAGACGTCTTTAAGTTCTTCAAAGATATTCTTTAGGTCTCCACTTAAAGACTCAGATGAAGTGCTAAGGGTTGATTCTATCTTGGTGATCCGATCATCTAAAGAGTAAAGAGTTTCTTTAAGATTCATAAATTTATTTTCAAACTCTGATTTCAATTTATCTGCCTGATCATCAAGAAGACCTTTAAGCTGCCTTAACTGAAGTTCTGAGAAACCGACAGACGAAGATGATGGATCAACAAGGAGCAGGGGAAGGGACTGGAGCAGGAACAGGAGAGCTCGGAGGTACAGGCGAAGAATGTCTGACTGACGGTCCCGGTGCCTCAATGTCCGGCTCTATCTTCCATCAAACCTTTCCTTTCCCATCTGCCATTCTCTTCACAAAACCCATTCTATGTATAGTGGCCAAACTATAGAAATCGGTATGTCTTAAGTTCCTCATTGGCTCACTATCTGATATGACTATCCCTTGGCTTTGAAAATTTTAGTAAGAATCATGCCGTAGGGTAAACTGATTTTCTCTTGCCACCACAATCAGCAATGTACCATAATATCATGCTTGGAAGATTAATGGGTTTACCAGTTACTATTGCATCCATTACAAATATATCTCTTTCGAACATAATCAAATCTCCCAATCTTGGGGAATAGGATTCTACTACAAATATTATGGAGAAGTCTCAATTCTAAGGATAGTTGATTAGCAAAGACCTCTTCAAAACCAACAATCTCCCTGTTAAGCAGTCTAGACAGAGCTGGGCTTCTATCTTCAGAAGAAAAAGTAGATGTACCTGACACTGGAAGATCCAACAACCTTGAAAGCAAATCCACTGTCACTGAAATTCTGTTTCCTCTAATGAAGCTTACAAGTCCATTGTCTCCTCTAGATAGATTCTTATAAAATTCCTTGACTAGGGCTGGGTAGGTAGGACAATCTAAAGAACAAATCTTCTCCCAACCCATCTCAATCAACTGCCTCCCCACAAGAAATCCTTCGGCCTCAAATAATTCAAAATCGACTTTCCTCCGGTAGTTATCACTCTATCGGCAAGTCTATCTACCTGAGATGGAGCCATAGAGGGAGAAGCACTAGGAGTCGAAGAAGATGAGGTTGAATCCAAGCTCGGTGAAGGCTCACGAGCGGGACGCCTCACGGTCTTCCTCACGCCCTCTTCCTTTTCACTCCGGCCGCACCAAGGTTAGATCCACGAGTTTTAGGGGCCATTTGATCTATTGGAAGGTTAATCAGGGATTTCTGAGGATTTGGAAGGTCAGAAAAATTTTGGAGAGAGTATTTGGATGATTCGAGATGATAGAAATGAGCGGCGAGTCGACTCTGCCCTAGATAAATCGACCTGGGACCACTTCGAGTCGGCTCCCGCAAAGCAGGGGTCGACTCCGGGTAGTCACAGAAAACTATCCCGAAGTGGAGTCGACTCGCGCAGAGAAGGGGTCGACTCTAGAGTTTCAGTAGAAACATGGAGTCGACTCCGATACTCACCGAGTCGGCTCCGAGACCATTTCAGAGCAAAAACATAAAGTTTCAGATAATCTGAAATGTGTCCGGATATGATCATAAAAATTGATAAAATAATCATTGGATTTTAATAGATCAATTAGATATGAATTCTAGATAAGATTTCCTTAAAGATCAAGGATTTGAAAGAATTTTAGATAAAATTTCCTTAGGGGTTTCAAATTCATTCTAATGGATCACAAATCCCTAACTCTCCTCTAAGATAACAGAATCTTTCTTCACTCAAGGGTTTTGTAAATATATCAGCTAATTGATCTTCAGTATTAACATAATCAAGACAAATTTCATTATTGGCAACATGTTCTCTTATAAAGTGATATCTAATTTCAATATGTTTTGTTCTAGAATGTTGAATTGGATTTTTAGTTAGATTGATTGCACTTGTGTTATCACATTTTATAGGTGTTTTATCAAGTGTGATACCATAGTCTTCAAGTTGTCGCTTAATCCATAGGATTTGAGCACAGCAACTTCCAGCGCAACATATTCAGCTTCAGTAGTTGATAATGCAACTGAATTTTGCTTTTTGCTAAACCATGAGATTAAGTTACTTCCTAAGAATTGGCATGCACCACTTGTGCTTTTTCTATCTAACTTACATCCAGCATAATCAGAATCAGTATATGCAATTAAGTTCAATGTTGAGTCTCTAGAATACCATAAACCTACATTTTTTGTTCCACTTAAGTATCTTAGTATTCTTTTAACAGCAATTAAATGTGATTCTTTAGGTTCAGACTGAAATCTAGCACATAAGCAAACAGCAAACATTATGTCTGGTCTACTTGCAGTTAAGTAAAGTAAGGATCCGATTATACCTCGATAATATTTTTGATCAACCTTCTTACCTTCTTCATCTTTGTCCAGCTTGCATGAAGGACTCATTGGTGTTCCGAGGGGTTTGATTGATTCCATACCAAACTTCTTTAGAATTTCTCTTGTGTACTTTGTTTGGTTGATAAAGATTCCCTCTTTGCTTTGTTTGATTTGGAGTCCAAGGAAGAAGTTGAGTTCTCCCATCATGCTCATTTCAAACTCACCCTGCATCAACTTAGCGAATTCTTGACATAGAAGATTGTTAGTAGCACCAAAAATAATCATCAACATATATTTGAACTACTAATAAATCTTTATTTTTTCTTTTCAAAAATAATGTTTTATCTACATTTCCTCTTACAAAATCATTTTCAATTAAGAATTTACTTAATCTATCATACCAAGCTCTAGGTGCTTGTTTCAAACCATATAAAGCTTTGTGCAATTTAAAAACGTGATTTGAAAATTCATGATCTTCAAAACCTGGTGGTTGTTCTACATATACTTCTTCATTTATAAATCCATTTAGAAAAGCACTTTTTACATCCATTTGAAATAAGTTAAAATTCATGTGACATGCAAATGCAAGTAATAGTCTAATGGCTTCTAATCTAGCTACTGGTGCAAAGGTTTCATCAAAATCAATACCTTCTTCTTGATTATATCCTTTTGCAACTAATCTAGCTTTGTTTCTAATTACTATGCCATTTTCATCTAGTTTATTTCTAAATATCCATTTTGATCCTATAACAGAATGATTTTTAGGTCTTTCTACTAATGTCCATACATTATTTCTAGTGAATTGATTTAATTCTTCTTGCATTGCTAACATCCAATTATTATCTTTTTCAGCTTCTTCAATAGTTTTAGGTTCAATTTGTGATACAAATGCAAGATGATTACTAATATTTCTCATAGATGATCTAGTTCTTATTCCTTGAGATGGATCACCTATAATCAATTCCTTAGGGTGACTATAAGCATATCTCCAATCCCTAGGAAGATCCATATCATTATGATTAGTGTTAGTATCATCATCCTTAGGTGAATCATTATCTTTAGCGTCTTGCTCATGATCTGAAGATACATCAATATTTAATTTTTCAAGATCTTTCTCAATTATGTTTGTATCTTCTTCATCATCAAACTTTTCGGAACGAGTTGCTAAAGATTCATCAAAAACTACATGAATGGATTCTTCAACAACTAAAGTTTTCTTGTTAAATACTCTATATGCTTTACTAGTATTGAATATCCTAAGAATATTCCTTCATCAGATTTAGCATCAAATTTGCCTAAATTATTTTTACCATTATTGTGAATAAAGCATTTACAACCAAATGCATGAAAATATTTAATGTTGGGTTTTCTATCATGCCATAATTCATAAGGTGTTTTCTTTAAAATAGGTCTTATTAAAGCTCTATTTAGGATGTAACATGCTGTGTTAATAGCTTCCGCCCAAAAGTATTTCGGGAGTTTACTTTCACATAGCATGGTACGGGCCATGTCTTCTAAAGTCCTATTTTTCCTTTCAACTACTCCATTTTGTTGAGGGGTTCTTGGTGCAGAAAAATTATGATTAATACCATTTTCATTGCAAAAACTTTCAAATAAATGATTTTCAAATTCAGTTCCATGATCACTTCTTAGAGACACTATGGTAGTGTTTTCTCATTTGTGACTTTCTTGAAGAATTTCAGGAATATCGAGAAAGTCTCATCTTTGTGAGCTAAAAACATTACCCAAGTGAATCTAGAGTAATCATCTACTATCACAAGACCATATTTCTTTCCTCCTAGACTTGTGGTTCTAGTTGGTCCAAAAAGGTCCATGTGAAGTAGCTCTAATGGCCTAGAAGTTGAAACAACATTTTTAGATTTAAAAGAACTTCTCGTTTGTTTTCCAAACTGACATGCATCACATATTTTGTTATTTTCAAAATCTATTTAGGTAGACCTTTTACTAAATCCATTCTAATTAGTTTTGAAATCAGTGTGCTTGCGTGACCTAATCTTCGATGCCACAACCAACCAATCTCATTCATATTAGCATTATTAGCAACTAAGCAATGATTATTAGTAGACAAATTGTCTAAGTCAATCAAGTATACATTGCCATTTCTATTTCCAATAAAAACAATGCTATTATCAATGGTATTAGCTACTGTGCATATAGAAGATTCAAATGATACTTTAAAACCTTTGTCACATAATTGGCTTATACTAATTAAGTTATGCTTTAAACCATCAACATAAAGTACATTTTCAATATATGTGGAGGGAGTTATTTGAATGTTACCAAACCCCAAGATTTGGCCTTTGCCATTGTCGCCAAATGTAACAACTCCTCCTTTCTTTTTTCAAGGGTGATGAATTCTTCTTTGTCACCCGTCATATGTCTTGAGCAGCCACTATCAAGATACCACTTTCTCTTTGATCTCTTGGCCACAAGACATTCCTGCAATGAAATCAAACTTTATGTTTAGGTACCCAAGCTTTCTTGGGTCCTTCATGGTTAGTAGCAACAAATATTGTTCTTTCGGAACCCATATTTTTTTCCTTTAATTTTGAGTTTTTATTAGGTTTTAGAATTTTACATTCATAAGATTTATGTCCTTTTTGATTACATTTAAAGCACGTAAAATTACTTTGGCCAGCACGCACAAAAATATTTTTCAGTGATTTTTGTTTTCTTAAAGTGTTGTACCCTAATCCGGCTTTGTCAAAAACTTCTTTTTGACTATTTAATAACATGTCCAATTTAGTTGAACTTAAGGTAAACTTATCAACTATGTTCTTATGTTTTTCAACCTCTTTCCTTAGTTTATCATTTTCATTGGAAATTAATTCTTTTTCTTTTACCAAAATTTCATTTTCAGATTTAAGTTTCTTAACTTCATTATTAAGATCTCATTTTCTTTAATGAAAGTTAAATTTTCATTTTTCAAAAGCTTGTATTTCTTTTTCAAAACTTTGAAATCCCCTACAAGTTCATTAAAAGCATCAAATAATTCATCAAATGCAAATTCATCGCAAGGGTTATCGAAACTTACCTCATCGTTGTCGTCTGTCATAAAACATACATTTGCGACTTCCTTTTGTTCTTCTTCTTCGGAAGAAGTTTCCTCGCTATCACTCCAAGTCGCCACATAAGCCTTCTTTTTCTTTTTGTAGGCTTTCTTTAATTTAGGACATTCATTCCTAAAGTGCCCCGATTTTTACACTCATAGCAAGTCAAGGGGTCTTTCTCTTTTTCTTTGTCCTTGTCCTTGTTCTTATCCTTTTCTCCTTCCCACTTTGCTCCAAATTTCTTCTTGTGGAAGGGTTTCTTTCTCCTCATGAATCTTTTAAACTTTTTAGCTAAGAGAGCAGTCTCTTCATCATCATCATCATCATCGCTGCTACTCTCTTCTTCTTTTGCAGCTTTGAGGGCAATCACTTTCTTCTTCTTTGTGTCCTCCTCTACATGCTGCTTCATTGTCAGCTCATGGGTCATAAGTGATCCTAGAAGCTCCTCTAAGGGTAGAGTGTTGAGGTCCTTTGCTTCTTGGATTGCTGTCATTTTTGCTTCCCATGATCTTGGTAGTGACCTAAGAATTTTCCGAACAAGTTCTGAGTTAGTATATGTCTTACCAAGACTTTTTAAACCATTTACAATATATGTAAATCTAGTATACATGCATGCAATGATTTAGATTGTTCCATGCTAAACAACTCATATTTATGAACAAGAATATTAATTTTAGATTCTTTTACTTGATCGGTACCCTCATGGGTAACCTCTAATCTATCCCAAATCTCCTTGTGGAATTACATATGGGAGATTCTATTAAATTCATTTGCATCTAAAGAGCAATATAAAACATTCATGGCTTTAGCGTTAAGCTGTGCCATCTTCCTATCATTATCATTCCAGTCCCTTTCGGGCTTAGGAACAATAGTGCCATCAATAACATGTGTGGGTGTACTAGGTCCATTAATTATAACACCCCATAATTCATAATCAGAAGCTTGAATGAATATCCTCATTCTTGCTTTCCAATAAGAATAATTTGAACCATTAAACAAAGGAGGTCTATTCGTAGAATGACCTTCAGCAAATGATCCAACTTGAGTTGCCATTTGGATCTTTAGCTCTTGATCGTGTGATCAAAATCTAATGAGCACTTGCTCTGATACCAATTGTTGGCCCAGATGACAACCCAAGAGGGGGGGGGGGGGGTGAATTGGGTTCTTTAAAAATTTATCCTTTTAAAATAGTTTGCTTAAGAAGAATGAAAGCAAATGCAATGTAAATACAAAGTGCAGTGAATAAAACAGAGATAGAGATAGAGTCAATGGAAGCACGACAAACACAAGATTTTATAGTGGTTCGGTGTATCCAACACCTACGTCCACTCCCAAGATTCACTTGGGTCCACACTATAATCTTCCTTGATTACAGCCGAGTTGTTTTACAAGCTCACACTCAAACTTGTTGTTTTCCCGGGATCACAACGAACCCAGCTGGTTTTCTGAGATCACCAGCACAAAACCCTAACACAAGCTATACCAAGCTTGTACCGAGGTAAGACTACCTCCACTAGTTCAATCCCCCAGATTGAACTAGATACAAATAATAGAAATTGTGTTTTTCAAGTACACAGCTCCTCAATGAGCAGATAATCAAATAAAAGAATAAAGTTTAGAAAAGCCTGATTTGTAGTTGGTTGGCTTTTGAGCTTTTCTTCTTTTCTTCTTTTCTTCTTCTCCTTGCTAGATTGAATCAAGCCTCGGCTCCGATTCTTCACAGTTGAAGCAGTTGAGAAGGTTTTGAGCTTTTTCTTCCTTTCTTTGTAAGTTGAAAATCTTTTGATTTCCTCTTGAATAGCTCTTGGATTTTCTTTTGAAGCTTTCTTGGATTTGTGAACTTGAGCTCAGACGAAGCTTCCTTTGATTTCACACTTTTTCTTTCACTCTATTTTGAAACTCGGATTTTTTTAAATGATGCTCTGTTTTTCCAATTTTTCTCCTTTTTCTCTTGAAGAGTATATCTCTCTATTTGTATATCTTTGATTTGAAAATGGCTTCTCTATTTATAGATTCTGCAAAAATATAGCCGTTAGAAACAAAGAAATATAGCCGTTAAAGAAAAATCATACCGTTGGCGCTGAGTTGGCATTCAGAAAATCTCGCCCAGATTTGTTGGAGTCGACTCATGCTTTCCGCGAGTTGGCTCGAAGACGCGATACCAAAAATAGAAATACTCAGAAAGTCAAAGGGTCGACTCATCAAAAAAGGTGTCGACTCCTGACAGTCGGGGGTCGACTCATGAAAAGTTAGGGGTCGACTCGCGAAGTGCTCAGAAAAACACTCCTCTAGTGTCTGAGCGGAGTCGACTCACACAGTCATGGAGTCGGCTCGACAGAATCGGGGGTTGACTCTTGAAATCACAGGGGTCAACTCGTGAAACTCAGGAAACTCTGTATACTGAGTGGAGTCGACTCTGAAACTCTCGAGTCGGCTCCGAAACGTATCAAAATTAGAGACTTTTCTGATTGACTTGAAATTCGTTCCAGATTCATTTTAAATCAATTTTTTGACTTGAATATAATAAAATTGACATTAGGAATCAATTCAAGAAATGTTCCAAAAACTCATTGATTGACATATGAAGTATACAAATTCTTTTTGAAGCTTGAACATGGAGCTTGAAGTTACTTTCAAATTGATTAAAGTTATACTTAACATACTCATTGATTGTTCTAAATAAATTCATTGCTTATGTAAATAAACTCATTGCATCTTTTAATATACTCATGGCTTTTGGTAATCATCAAAATCAATAAGATTGGGGCAACAATTTCTCAACAATCTCCCCAACATCGAGTTTCTTGAAAGAAGGAAGGAATGAATGCTTACTTCAGAACAGATTCGTTGTGCTGCTATAAATGCCTCTTTAGCCTTCAGACTTGGCTGGAGGTTCTTGAAGGAATGTTCTTGAAAGAAGGAAGGAATGAATGGATCTTTTTTTACTAAATAAAAATGTACTTGTTTTTCGTTAATGAGTTATTAATAAAATGACTTATTTGTAAAAAAAAATTGATAAAAATAATCCCTCGGAACATCCCTCGAAAATTAAGTTTGCGAGGGATTTTTCAAGGAATTTTTTTTTCATTAATGAGTTATTAATAAAATTTTTGATGAAAAAAATCCCTCAGAAAATCACTCACAAAATTAATTTCTAAGGGATTTTCCAATGGATTTTTTAATAATTTTACGAGGGATATTTCTATAATAAATGGCTTATTTGTAAAAAAAATGATAAAAATAATCCTCGAAAAATCCAATTAATTTTGCGAGAGATTTTTCGAGGGATATGTTTTTCATCAATGAGTTATTATAATATTTTTAATGAAAACAATCCCTTGGAAATCCCTTACAAAATTAATTTCTGAGGGATTTTTTGAGGGATTGTTTTGATGATTTTGCGAGGAAAAAAAAAAAGATAAACAAAGCCCTTAAAAAAGCCCTCGGAAATTAATTTTGCAAGGAATTTTTCGAGGGATTTTTTTTCATTAATGAGTTATTATAAAAATTTTGATGAAAAAATCCCTTGAAAAATCCCTCGCAAAAATGACTTCACTAGCTTAGTTGGAAAGGAAACATAATTTTGAGTGAATAACATGTTGATACACATATATTTGCCCATGATCACCTCATTGGTTCAACCTAAAAGAAAACATATTTTGATGTGTGAAAACACGTGTGAAAGCACATTGATGTGTGCTAGTGGTAAGCATCGATGAACTTGTCTTGAAAGGAACTTATTCATTAATACACATAATCAGTGGTCTAATATTCCAATGGCTAAATCTTAATTATAGTTAGACTTAGAGAGTGACCACATGCCCCAATTTCAAATTAATTTTTAAATCATACAATAATATCACAAGATCCATAAACTTTCACAAATAAGTTTAGATACATCAATTCATAATACAAATATTCATATCTAGTCAATCAATATGATTTTTAATTTATTATGATTCATCATCAAGTCTAAGTAAAACATGTTATTCTTGATCCATAATTTTTTTAAAAAATATATGCAATAAATCTCATGAAACAAAAAAATCTTATTTTAGTAATTTTTATAAAATAAATTTATAATAGGTAGACAAAGGATTTGAACCTGAAATCTTTAAAAAAATACTCACTATCATAACCATTATGATCCCAACTTTTTTGTTTCATAAATTTATTAAGAAAATATTTAAATAGTATAAATTCTTTTTTACAAATTAAACTTAAAATAAAAAATCAATCCCCACCGTCAGTGCCCATATTTCATTTGGCATTCCCATCGTGCGCATTCATTCGGCGTTCTCTCTCTTCTCCATCCGAGCCATGATCGTCGACCTTCCTCCCTCTTCTTCGTCTGTCGACCTTCCTCCCTCTTCTTTGTCTAAGCCATGACCGTCGACCTTCCTCCCTCTTCTCCATCCGAGCCATGACCGTCGAGCTTCCCTCTTCTCTGTCCAAGCAACTCAAACCTAGGGACGAGCAAACAAGGGAGCGATTCAAACCCTAGGGACGAGCAAACAAGGTAAAAATTTATTTTGAACCCTCTTAATCCCTTCTTGAGGTGCCATGATCTGTTATTCTCGAGGATGTTGCCAGTGAGGGTTTCGGCATGGGCCATGGGGAGGAGGGGGGATTTACAGTTTTGATAAGGGACGGGATTTACATTCTTTCCTTGACCATGATCTGTATAGCATAAGTATAACGATGAGATTCAAGGGATTTTAGAGCCTTGTTTTCATTGCAGAACCACTCTGCTCCAGAGAGGAACAGAGCCAACTTGGTTTTTGTCATTCCTATTGCGGAACCACTCTGCTCCATATTCTTCTTTCAATTTCATTTCCCCCCCTTGCAGTCATTCATCTTCATTCTTTTGTTATTAGAAATCAAATCTTAGTCAGTTCTTTATGGTACACACATGTAAATAATTGTAATAGATGAAATATTTGTGGTTATAAGCTTATAATATTTAGAAAAATTCTTAACGTATCGATGGTACTTGATAAACTCCTTGACTCTTCATCGTTCAAGTGGAGAACTGAAGTTCTTGCCATCAAATCTCAGAGTCTTAGAATCAATTTATCTAATGCAACATATGATATGGCTGATCCAATGCCATTAGAGTAAACTGTGAAGGAAACTATCGGAGCCTCATCTCGGTCCCGCAGGGCGACTTCAGCCTCCGAGGTCTCCTCGGCCCCCGCGGTCCCTCGGCCTTCAAGGTCCCTTTGGCCTCCGAGGTCCCTTCGGTCTCCCAGTCGGCCTCGGTCCCAGTCGGCCACGATCGCAGTCAGCTTCGGCCCCAGTCGGCCTCGACCCTAGTCGGCCTCCGAGGTCCCTTTGGCCTTCGAGGTCCCTTCGGTCTCCCAGTCGGCCTTGGCTCCAGTCAGCCTCAGCTCCAGTCGGCCTCGGCCCCAGTCGGCCTCGGCTCCCCTCGGCACTCGACATCATCCAAATTGGCCTCGGCCCCAGTCGGCCTTGGCTCCAGTTGGCCTCGGCCTCGAGCTTCCACCTCCGCCTCAGCCTCAGCCTCGGCCACCATGAACAGTGCTCAGTCACCTCAGCCTCGGCCTTGAGCTTCCGCCTCGGCCTCGAGCTTCCAACTTGGCCTCGGCTCCCATAGCACTTGGCCTCGGACCTGTGGCTACCAAGCTCCCTCAGCCTCAACTCCTGCTCGACCTCGGTCCTATGGCCGCCCGAGCTTCCCTCGGCGCCTTGGCCTACTCCCTTCAGCCTAGAGCAGTACCATGTGTCTGAACAGTGACTGGCACCTACATCTTGGGGCCCACATGACTAACTTTATCACCAATCACTGTCTGTGCAGGACAACCAAAAAGGATGACGTGGGGGACACGAATGACAAGCGTCGTAACGGTCGGCCATTCCCTGCAGCAGCTTGCAACTGCTGTCCAAATCAAAATAGCACCTGTCAACCAACTGCAGCCTCCTACTTTGATGGGACACGGCCTACAGCCTGACACATCACATGGAGGTAAGCTCCACTGTTGCTGCCATCAATTAATGCTCTGACAAGTGATCATGCCCCAAGACTGACAGTCTCTAAGCATCTATAAAATGGGTAAGAGGGACCCCCGACCAGGTAACTCCAACCGCAACAACACTCTTAAACACTCATTCTTGCTCACAGAGAGCATGGCTCTAAGCCTCTATCTTCTTCTCTCTTTCGAGCTTTCTCAAGCTCACGGCTGTTGCCCAGAGCACTAACTTGAGCGTCGGAGGGTCCACGTCGAAATCTTCGGCCCTCGGGACTTGTTTGCAGGCCCACAGACATAAGGAGCTCGCTGGAGGATCCCGGGCTCACTGGAAGAGGCGACCGAATGCTCATCGATGTTCGAGGACGGTGATTTGGCATCAACAGATTGGCCTGCCAGGTAGGATGGGTCGCAATGCTGGTTTGCAGATCCTTATCCCCTTTTTATCAAAATGGTGGATTGTGAAGATGGTGATGAGAAGAATCCGGAAGGCTTCCGCTAGTAACGCTGGGGGGCACCCTCAACAAGCTGAGCAGCAGAAGGATGGTCTCTGCTCCATCGTCACCACTATCTCGGGCCATTCAGGCGAAGCATCATGCCACCCTCACTCTTTGCTGCTCAAGCCATCCACCATCCATCCTGTGAGAGATCTACCCAGCGAGAGACTCACCACCATCATATTTCTCTGAGGCTCATCAGTAAGAGCAGGCTCAAGCTATCAGTAAAGAGCCCCTCTAAGCCCACCTCCAAATTTCATGACAAAAGAAGACCCAAGTCAACTCACAGTCAGAAGAAGCTGACTCTCCAACTTATAGTTGAACGGACATCCGCTTTCGAGCTCTGCATCGGAAGAGGACTACTAGCTTCCAGTCAAGGGAAGTGTGAAGATGTCTACACAAGGCACCGCAAGGAGAGGAAGAAGTCGGCCCCAGCCAGCCTCGATTCCAGTCGGCCTCGGTCCCAGTCGGCCTCTGAGGTCCCTCGGCCTTCGAGGTCCCTTCGGCCTCTGAGGTCCCTTCGGTCCCCCAGTCAGCCTTGGCCCCAGCCGGCCTCGATTCCAGTCGGCCTCGGTCCTAGTCGGCCTTCGAGGTCCCTTCGGCCTCCGAGGTCCCTTCGGTCCCCCAGTCGGCCTCGACCCCAGTTGGCCTCGGCCCCAGTCGGCCTCAGCTCCAGTCAGCCTCGGCCCTAGTCGGCCTCGGTCCCACTCGGCCTCAGCTCCAATCGGTGACTTAAAGCTCAGAGAGCCACCGCTCGCCGCCCAAGTAGCCTTCTCTCCTACGGACGGTGACGTAGAGGAAGGCCCAAGTAAGGGCAGCAGTACCTCCACTTCAACAAACTTGATTCCCTGGGGGGCAGACCACCAGCGGACAGAAGTGCTCAAGTCCGCAGAAGGAAAACAAGGGTACCACAAGAGCTAAGTATGCTACACTTAAGGTAGTATTTCTTTCATTGATACTTAAAAATGTCATGTAGGGAAGACCGACTTTGCATCGGCACCGAAGACCAGTGTACCACTAGATCCAAAAAGCCTGATGTACCATCAGCACCGAAGATCAGTGTACCATCAAATTTAAAAAGCCCGATGTACCATTAGCATCGAAGATCGGTGTACCACCGGATCCAAAAAGCCTGATGTACCATTGGCACTGAAGATCGGTATACCACTGGATCCAAAAAGCCCGAAGTACCATCAGCATCGAAGACTGGTATACCATTGGATCCAAAAAGCCCAATGTACCATCGGCACCGAAGACCGGTGTACCACCGAATCCCAAAAGCCTGATGTACCATCAGCACGGAAGACTGGTGTTCCACTGGATCCAAAAAGCTCGATGTACCATCAGCACTCAAGCCCGAGGCCAGCTTGGCACCAAAGGCCAAAGACTAACTCCAACATCGGTAGCAAAGATCGTTGGTGCAAAGAAAAAGGTACCTGACAACTCTAAATGCTCAGGTCACCCTCTGGGGTTAAAGACTCCTGAGCATGGTCCCATCCCAGCGACTCTCGGGTCACCCTCTGCGGTTCAAAAGGCTCTCGACGGCCTCAACTTTGACTCAGCGGCTTTGTCACGGCCTCAACGGCTTCATTTCAGCCTCAGCGGCTTCAACTCTGTATCAGCGGCTAACTGACGAGCATTCCCCAAAAATTGGCGTACGCAGCTATGTGGCGGGCACAAGGGTGACTTCGGCCTCTGAGGTCCCCTCGGCCTCTGAGGTCCCTTCGGCCTCTGGGGTTCCCTCGCCTTCAGCTTCAGACCTAGCACCCCCTTGGCCTTGAGCTTTCTACTCAGCCTCGGCCTCGGCCTCGAGCCTCCGCCTCATCACTCAGCCAAGCATGCTCCCTCAGCCTGACTACCACGCCATAGAGCCCCCGTGGCTGCTCCCAAGCTCCTCCGAAAGCTGCCGAGCCCCCCTCGGCCATGCAAGTTGCTGAGATCCCCTTGGCTTTGTACGGCCTCGGCCTCGGCACCAAGCTCCCCTCGGCCTCAGCTCATGCTCGGCCTCGGACCTGTTCCCTCAGCCTCGGCTTTTCTCCTCGGCCTCGTACGGCCTCGGCACCAAGCTCCCACGACACTCGGCCCCCGTCTCCTCTCTTCTGGCGGACGCTTAGCCCCTCGGCACTCAGCCTCGGACATATACCATCGACACTCAAGCCCGACTCTGGTCGGCACTCAAAGCCCGACTTCGGTCGGCACTTAAAGCCCGATGTACCATTGGCACTCAAGCTCGAGGCCAGCTCGACATCAAACACGACACAATGGCAAACAACAATGAAAAGCTAAGTACACTACACTTTAAGAAAAAGTTTCTTTAGTGTTGAATGCATTACAGGAAACCAACAAAATTAACCTTTCAAAAGGCTCTCAACGGTCCTGCGATCATAAGGTCACCCCGGGCCGACCGCGAAACCCCCGTGGTGGTTCAAGACCTATGGTTCTAGTAACCTTGAGTCACCCCTCGGGCCGGCCATGAAACCCTCAAGGCTGTTCCGAAGGAGCTCAGCAGCATCGCGGCTAACGGATACCACTCAGTCTGGCTAGGATACACCTCCGAGTCGGTTCAAATCCCTAACAGTCCGTACATGCTCGAGCCACCTCCCGGACCAGTACACAAACACCCGAGGCAGTTCCGAAGGAGCTTGACGGCATCGCGGCTAATGGGACACCACTCGGTCTGGCTATCATACGCCCCAAGTTGGTTCAAGTCCCTAATAGCCTGTACCTTCTCGAGTCATCCCCCGAACTAGCACACAAACACTCGAGGTAATTTTATTTCAGCCCCTATAGCTCTATTTCTGCTTCAGCAATTTTATTTCAGCCTCAACGGCTTTATCTCTGCCTTTACGGTATTATTGCAGCCTCAACAACTCTCTGCCTCAGCGGCATCATTGCAGCTTTAATGACTGTCTCTGCCTCAGTGGCATCATTGCGGCCTCATCGGCTCTCTTTGCCTCAACAGCTTCGTCACAGCCTCAACGGCTTCATTTTAGCCTCAGCGGCTTCAACTCTGTATCAACGGCCAACAACCAATCGGAAAATACCTTTGTTTAAATTATGCACTAGCAACATATTGCTAGTTACTTTCAGCCATCAAGAAGCCCCAAAATAACTCACAGCTAGAAGAGGCCAACTCCCTAGCTCATAGTTGACGGGCACCCCCACCTCGAGGCCAATCTCTGCAAATCGGATGGACGACAGAGGCTGCCCCATTGTATCCCCCAAATCATCAATGCGAAATTGTCACGATGCCCAAGGACACGTGCCTATCGGTAGTTGGCGGTACGTGAGTATCAGCCACTTGGGAGGTGCGCCCCTTTTGCCTCACTAGGGTGGGCCTTCATCTCAGGGGTGAGGGGGCATCTGATATGGCTGATCCAACACCGTTAGAGTAAACCATGAAGGAAACGGCTGGAGCCTCATCTCAGTCTCACAGGGTGACTTCGGCCTCTGAGGTCCCCTCGGCCTCTAAGGTCCCATTGGCCTCCGCGGTCCCCTCGGCCTCCGAGGTCCCTACGGTTTCCTAGTCGGCCGTGGTCCCAGTCGGCCTCCATCCCAGTCGGTCTCGATCCCAGTCGGCCTTGACCCCAGTTGGCCTCCAAGGTCCCTTTGGTCTCCCAGTTGGCTTCGACCCCTGTCGGCCTCGATCCCAGTCGGCCTCAGCTCTAGTCGGCCTCAGCCTCGAGCTTCCACCTTGGCCTCGGCCTCGGCCTCAAGCCTCTGCCTCGGCCTCGGCCACTATGAACAGTGCTCAACCACCTCGCCTCGGCCTCGAGCTTCCGCCTCGGCCTCGGCCTCGAGCTTTCGCCTTAGCCTCGGCTCCCACAGCACTTGGCCTCGGACCTGTGGCTGCCAAGATCCCCTCAGCCTCAACTCTTGCTCGACCTCGGTCCTGCGACAGCCTGAGCTTCCCTCGGCCCCTCGGCCTACTCCCTTCGATCGAGAGCAGTACCATATGCATGAATAGTACCTGGCACCTGCAAGTTGGAGCCCACGTGACTAACTTTATCACCAATCACTGTCTGCGCAAGACAACCAAAAAGGGTGATGTGGGGGACACATCTGGCAAGCGTTGTAACGATCGGCCATGCCCTGCAGCAGCTTGCGACAGCTGTCCAAATCAAAATAGCACCTATCAACCAGCTGCATCCACCTACTCTGACGTAACATGACCTGTAGCCTGACATGTCACTTGGAGGTAAGCTCCACTGTTGCTACCATCAATTAATGCTCTGACAAGTGATCATGCCCCAAGACTAACAGGCTAAGCATCTATAAAATGGGTAAGAGGGACCCCTAACCAAGTAACTCCAACCACAACAACACTCTTAAACGCTCATTCTTGCTCACAAAGAGTTGGATAGGGGTAAGAGGACCCCTAACCAAGTAAGCCTCTCTCTTCTTCTCTCTTTCGAGCTTCTTCAAGCTCACGGTTGTTGCCCAGAGCACTGACTTGAGTGTCGGAGGGTCTCTGCTGGAATCTCCAGCCCCCGGGACTTGTTTGCAGGCCCGCAGGCGCAAGAAGCTCGCCGAAGGATCCTGGGCTCGCTGGAGAAGGCGATCGGACGCTCATCGATGTTCGAGGATGGTGATTTGGCGTCAACAACATGCGATCACAAACGGCCGTGCCAATGAGAAAATTCAGATGCAAGTGGTGGTGCTTGTAAAAAGATCTCTCAATTAGTTGAGAAAACTATATATGATCATGTTTTCACCCTGGTTTTAGACTTGGACATTGGCAACTTGAGGTTCTATCATAAACATGCATGCTTGGAGGAATGGAGGAAATTAACATGGCTTTGAAATATCGCTAGACAATATGCTTTTTAATTATCAAATTAAGCTCATAGGCAACTCTATTAGATCAACTAATCAAAAATGCCCATAAAAGAAGGGAAGGGGATAAATATTCCTTAAAATGAGTTACAAGGGATTTCCGCATAATGAATGGCAAATGCATTGATGGGAGGAAGAATCATCAACATGAATAATATCTTCCCCCCCCCCCCCCTCCAAACAATAAAAAAACCCCATAAATTAAATGTCTTGATTGAGCAAAGAATGAGTTTCAGATTAACTTGTGCTTGCAATTATTGCTGAGAAAACACAATTCATTACAATGAAATGATTTAGTACAGTTGTTCATTTATTTTTTTTCTCAAAAACATAATCTTTTATATGCTTCTCTGCCCTTGCTTGAATTTACTTTACAATCCTTTTTCTAAAATATAATCTATCATTCAATATTGATATGATAGGTTGTAATTGAAGATTCGCTTCAATATATATAACATAGTGTGCTCTTCCAACTTTGTTTAATTGCTTGCTAATTAGGGCTATATATATATATATATAAGATCAAGGCAGTGGTGGGTTTGATCTTTTGTCTATTAAAGTCCATTAAGGGATGTTTGCTGGATCAGGGAAAGAAGGCATATATTTGTATTAAAAACAAGGTTCTAAATTGCTTCTTAAGTGATGTTATTAGCATTTAATTAAGAATTCCAAAACAGAACAACAGTTTGATCTTTTGTCTATTAAAGTCCATTAAGGGATGTTTTGCTGGATCAAGGAAAGAAGGCATATATTTGTATTAAAAACAAGCTTCTAAATTGCTTCTTAAGTGATGTTATTAGCATTTAATTAGGAATTCCAAAACAGAACAACATAGCTCCATAAAGTCATATAAGTTAATTGGTGGTTTCAAAAAGGCAATGTACGTAGGGTGAACGAGGCTTCTACGAAGAATTTTCAATCTGAGCTATTGAGTTTTTGTTTTAAATTTGTATTATTATTATTATTATTATTATTATTATATTCTTTAATTTATTTTTAGAGTTGGTTGATGAGTTTGTAAGGAAATTTTAAACTGGACAACTTGTGAGGTAGCCTTAAAAATGACAAGCCCAAACAAACAAAGATATACTTAACTAGGAGTCTCTCATCCAGCCACTAAGAGATTTTGACAAGAGACTGGTGGACTCTATACATTCCTGCCACAATAAATTGTTGCTTAATTGCACTACTACTTGTAAATATTAATAGCATATTGAATATATGGAGGATATGCATTCATGTGTGTGTGGGTCCGGGTGGTAGAGATTGTCAACATGGTTGAAATCTGTTGACTTTGCTCCATTATTAATGGCCCTACACGCTGTGTGTGGGCAAGTTCGCCCATGTTCAGAGTAGAATAAGATATATGCCAACCGGCATAACATGTTCAGATATCGATAAGGTTCAACATGATTCAACATACATTCACCTAAACATATACAATTTCCAAATTTTGCAAGCCACCATCTCTTTATCCAAAAATACATCAGTATAGTGTAGAACATATAGTTGTGCATGTTCACACATTCATGCTAGTTTATCTAACTACAACCTTATTGGGCAGAGCAAAGATTGTGGTTATGATCGATTAGGCTAATTTATCTAACTGCATAGATTTTTTTAAAGAATTTTCTCCATTATTTTTCCTTATGCAGTCATACATTGTTTATGGTTTTAGGCTAGTTATAAGAAAACACTCTAAAGCTTCGTTATTATAAACATTCGTCATTATCGTAGTTGGATGTATAATAGACTTTTACCAGACTGAAAGGGTTATACAGATGAGTTTCTAATAGGGTTGGAATGGTTTATTCACTTTGCATGCCAACAACCTATATTTTTGAGTGAGAAAAAAATTAGGTGTCCTTGTTTCAAGTGCAAAAATATAAAGTACTTGACCGTAGAGGAAGTAAAGGTACATCTTTATAAAAAAGGCTTCAAACCTGACTACTGGTATTGGACAAAACATGAAGAAATTGAACCAATTGTGAATTATAGTGTTGATCAAATGCAATTCGCTGGTTCAACTACTGCTCAATTTAGTGCTTCTAGTTGTGGTCAATTGAACAATAATAAGCCAACCGATAGATACGAAGCCATGATTTTTGATGCTGCTGATCCAAATTTTGGAGATGTTTATAATAGCAATGTGGATGCTTGTCAGAATAGGGATGCTCCAAATTATGTGGAGGAGCCTCCAAATAGAGAGGCTAAAAAGTTTTACGAGATGTTGCATGCATCACAGCGGCCACTCTGGTCAGGTTGTACTAATCACTCAGAGTTGTCAGTTGCAGTTAGAATGATGAGTATCAAGTTTGATAACATTATATCTCAACATTGTTTTAATCAATTTGCAGGGCTTATGAAAGAAAAATGTCCTCCTGATAACTTAATACCGTCTGACTTCTACAAGACAAAGAGTTTAGTTTCAAAGCTTGGCCTATATGCTAAAAAATAGACTGTTGCTTCAATGGATGTATGTTGTATTACAAGGATGATGAGTCTTTAACTGTTTGCAAGTTCTGTGGTCATCCTCGATACAAACCAAGTAGGATGGGAAGTGGAAATCACAGTCAAGTATCTTATAAGAAGATGTATTATTTGCCACTTATCCCTAGACTTAAGAGGCTTTACGCCTCGAATAGGTCGGCTGGACACATGAGATGGCATTATGAGAATAGACGAGAATGTGATGTTTTGTGCCATCCATCAGATGGAGAAGCATGGAAACATTTTGATCATACATATCCCAAGTTTGCATTAAAGCCAAGAAATGTTAGACTTGGGTTATGTGCTGATGGCTTTACTCCATACAGTCTCTCTGCTACACCATACTCCTGTTGGCTAGTAATTGTTACGCCATACAATCTACCTCCTGATATATGTATGACCGCTCCATATATGTTTTTAACCTTGCTCATTCCTGGACCGCATAATCCGAAGATCATGATAGATGTATATTTGTAACCATTGATAGATGAATTAAAAGTTATGTGGAATGAGGGTGTAGTTACTTATGATATTTCAAGAAAGCAAAATTTTCTATTAAGAGCTGCATTAATGTGGACAATCAATGATTTCCAGCATATGGCTTGCTATCAGGGTGGAGTACAGCTGGTAATGCATGTCTGTATTGTATGGAGAGAATAAAGGCTTTTCTCTTGGAGCATGGGGGTAAAAATACATGGTTTGATTGTCATCGTCAGTTCTTGCCTTTTGATCATGTGTTCAGAAGAAATAAGAATGCCTTCTAAAAAAACAAAATTGATAGATCGAAGCCTCCTCTCAGATTAACAGGTGACCAAGTATGGGAAAAAGTTTGTCGATATCCCAAAATAACTAAAACAGGTCCTTGTAAATTTAGTGGATATGGAGAAAGTCATAATTAGACAAAGAATAGCATATTTTGGGATTACCATATTGAAAGACGAATTTAATATGACACAATTTAGATGTCATGCATATAAAAAAAAATGTGTTTGACAATATTTTCAACACTATTATGAATGTAAAAAACAAAACCAAAGATAATGTTAAAGCAATAATGATTTGAAAGAGTATTGTAGGCGGAAAGATTTGGAGCTCTATGAGTTACCTAATGGAAAGGTGGTGAAACCAAAAGCAAATTTTAGCTTTACAGTAGACCAAAAAAGAGTTGTTTGTGAATGGACAAGAGGGTTGAAAATGCCTGATGGATATGCTTCAAATCTAGGTAGATGTGTAAATATGAACGAAGGCAAGTTATGTGGTATGAAGAGTCATGATTGTCATGTATTTATGGAATGTTTGTTGCCTATTGCATTTATTGCATTACCAGAACCAATATGGAAGCCTCTTATTGAGTTGAGTATATTCTTTAGACTTATGCTGAACTGTGCTGTGGGTGAAGGATTTGGTACAAATGGAACACAATATCCCTATCATCTTATGTAAGTTGGAACGTATATTTCCACCTAATTTCTTTGACTCAATGGAATATTTACCTATTCACCTACCATATAAGGCACGAGTAGGTGGACCCATTCAATACATATGGATGTATCCCTTTGAGAGGTAAAGAATAATATTTCTATATTTGTTTCAAATTTTATCCACATAATCTCTCATATATCACATGTGCTAACATACAATGCTATGTTCTTAGGTTCCTTAATAAGTTGAAAAAAATGGTCAAAAATAAAGCTCGCGTTGAAGGCTCTATATGTGAGGCATACTTAGCATAAGAGACTTCTTACTTCTGTTCGTATTATTTTGAGCCTCACATACATGCTATGGGCATTGGAGCTAATCGAAATGATGATAGGGAAGACTATGAAATAAGGCGCCAACCAACTCTTTCAATATTCAGTTAGTTTGGCCACCCATATGGTCAATGTAGAACACGGTATTTGACTGATGCAGAGCTTGCTGTTGTAACATTACATATATTATTAAATTGTGATGAAGTGAAGCCATATTTGGATTAAGTGTCACATCCTCTTAACTCCATAAAAACTTTATACTCAGTCATTGAATCCAATAAAACTAATATTTTATGGTATTTTGGTATGTTTGTGCAGTATGTGCGTGCTTCCACACCTGGATGTCTTAGTGATGCTCGGATAGATGCACTGATTGAGGCTTCATTTGTATCATGGTTCAAAGATTATGTAAGCTTTAAATTGTTATGCAAATTGAAATTATTTGTTCATATGAAACATAAGTCTAATACATTGTTTTTGTAATTTATGATTAGGTACACAATCCATGTAGTATGATACAAAATCAACACTTGAATGACTTAGCTTGGGGTCCTATGAGAGTAGTAAAAACATGGCCCATGTATTTCATTGGTGGATTCAAATTCCACACACATGCATATAGTGAGGGCAAAAAAACAATCAATAGTAGAGTATGTGTTAAGAGCAGAGGACATGGTGATAATGAAAGTGACTTCTATGGTATTCTTTAGGAGGTGGTGGAGTTACAGTACCAGACAAGGTGATAAAATAGTGATGCTATTTTATTGTGAATGGTTTGATCCTATCGTAAATCGGGGGATGAAAGTGCACAAACAATATGATATTATTGAGATTCGACATCATATAAGGTATGCAAAGTTTGATCCATTCATTCTTCCCCACATGTGGTGCAAGTATATTATGTACCTTATCCTGGGAGATAAGAGATAAGGTAGAGTGGTGGGTGGTGATTAAGACAAGACCGAGAGGTCGAGTAGATAATGACCACACTTTGGAGCCTGCTTTTCAAGATGAGGAAATGTCTCGAGTCAATGCAATAGATGATAAAGAGGCCATTGAAAATTTACGAGATAGTGAAGGATTATTTGAGGAGGTTGATGCATATCTTGAAGGCACCATTGATAATGAAGAAAAAGAAGATAAACAAGAAGTTGAAGGAGAGGAAGAAGAAGAACAAGAGGAACAAGAGGAAGAAGAGAAGGAAAAAGAATATTTCACTAATGAAGATGATTTAGATCAAGAATAGATGATAACCTGTTTTGTCAATAGCTTCTACGTAATTTCTTTACTTTTCTTATCAATAGATGATAACTTGTTTATATATATATATATATATATATATATATATATATATGCTTATTTAATATCTTTAAATTTGTTTAGTTTTATATTTTCATTATTATGCATCTACAGATGTCATCTTCAGATCGAGTTGGGAATGGAAAGGGAAAGTTATCTACTACTCGATTAAAGAAGACTCATGTAACCACCACAACCACCACCTAGATGCTTCACTCGCCACCTTCTGTTACTGTCACACCATCTTCCTCTCCCATTACCACCTTCTTCAACCATGCCATCTCCTTTCCCTACTATTCCACCACATCTCTCTACTATGCCATCTTCTTTCCCTTCTATTCCACCACATCCCTCTACTATGATCTCAGGGACTTTTACTACTCAACCACCTGGTTCCATTCCACCTTCCATTCCCACCACTTTCACTACCCTACCCTCTTCCTCTACTATGCCATCATCACTTTATTTTTCATACCCAAATACCATACCACACATACCTAGCCCTACTTACAGCCCTTCCTCTTCTTATACTATGGTACCACCTGTAATCACCGCCAGTCCAACCTATGCATACTTCTACCACAACTTCTAGCTAGGAGGGCTTGCACACACAAACATCAGAGAGGGCACCATTAATTCCAAGTGGCTATGGGTAAAACTATATAACATTTAGATCATTACACTATTTTGTTCCATTAAAATGAATATATGTGATTGTTTGATTATTTTTAATATATACAGTTTCAATGACGACCACATGGTGACCCATGCTTTGGTTGAAATCCTTAAGAGCAAGTATGACGGTCCTTACTCTTCATGGAAGAAGATTCCAAAAAGGACACGAGATATGTGGTTTCGTGAGTTTGAGGTAACAATATTTTTAAGTTTATCAAGTATTTTTATTTATTTTTACTTGATTTAAAGTATTTATGCATTTTGTTGATATTAAATTTTTATTCTTTTTTTATTAAAAATTTCAATGGGTTCCAGAGGATGAGCACTATATTCGAAGGAATTGGGAGCGTCGTGGTTCAAGTCGTCTAGCAAACATTTTTAATGAAGCTCATGAAATCATGACCGCAAGCCAGATTGGATTGGAGAGGGTGTATGGCACGAGCTATGGAATATTGGAATAGTGATGAGTTCAAAGCCAGAAGTCAGAAGAACAAGAAGAATCGTGCATCCGATTGCGATGGATTGGGCTTCCCACTTTACACTGTTGGTTCTATTAGCATTAATGACCATGCGATAAGATTGGTATGTATAATAATTTATTTTGCCTTCATTTTTTCAACTTAGGAATATGTTCCAATGTTTTTTTATTGACACTTCGAAACTTAGAGAAAATCTATTGACATCACTAAAACATCTGAAAATGAACCTTCACAAGCCTTTATTAACTCAATTTAGTGAAAATTAATAATCAACAAAGGCATATGTTTGTCTCTGAAAGTTAATCTAGTGTTGAATGAAATCCATGCAAATGTTTCGGCACCATCCATCATCAAGCTCCTAGGATAATTTTCTGTTGACATTTTGATGCATTTTAAATGCTAGAAAAAATCACAATTAACAGCTCGTTAGAATCCCATTCACCATTGACTAAACTTTGGGATTGTCATTGGCTTTTAGGCAGCTGTCTAGTGTTTGGGTATTTGCAATTTATCACCATTCACCCTGGTAGGTCCTGCTTGCAAAGTGGACTGCTACCATGCAAACAGATACATAGAATGGTTTCCTTCAACTCAATCTTAGTTTCACTTGGTTCTCAAAGTTTATTTTTTATGGGCCTTCCTATGCTGACTACTTGGTTCTCGAATGCCAAGAGGACACATGATGGTGTTGGGAATTTTGAATGTTATATATATGAATCAAATTCATATAACACGCAGCAGAAAATAAAAATAAATACGAATTTAATTCCCAAAGCCCAAGATCCTCAGGGAATAGATTCAGTTAACAAGAAATAACACATGATTATTTTAATAGATCATACATGTGTTCTTTATTGGGGATGATGCCCGATGAAGCCGGTAAATGATTTACCACTAGCCGTCCACGCATCCGGCCTCTAATGGTGATCCACACAAAGATCTTTAGATGGTGTCCTCTCAGGATTGGATGATAACGTTCTTGCGAGGGGTGCTAGCACCTCTTTTCTTTCTATTGATTTTTCAAAAAAAAAGGATTTTTTAATCAAGATCAAATCTTGATCAATCAAGAGAGAGAAAGGGACGTCCTAGAGAGAGAAAGGAGGTGTTAGGCATCCAAGAGAGAGAAGAGAGGAGTTCGGTGTATCTCTCGAAGGGGGTATTTCTCTCCCTTTTATACATGAAAAGGAGGTTGTGTGGTTCCATAAAAAAAGAAATTTTATTACAAGCACCTAACCATTCAACCTTATCAAGTTGATAACAATTATCCTAACAAATTTAGGATATTTGCTATCATGATAATGTTAAGATTACAACCACCAAACCACATCCCTAAAAATTAGAAAATTGGTTATCCCATGAAACCAACGTCCCAACCTTGAATTTGGCTTCATGAGAATGCCCCAAATCATGGGGTTCACTCCTCCATGACGTGGAGATGGGTCATGTCCATCACATGGGCATGGATCAATCCTCCACATGGCACGATCTTAGCCCTCGGTTTAATTGGGTTTCCATGAATCAAATCATGCCATCATATGGACCCAATTAAATACCATATTATTAATCTCAATTAATCTAAGCCATCCATCACATGGATCAAGCCTAATTAATGAATTTCATATGTACATCTCATGTATAAAAGGTCTCTCTTTTGAACAAAAAATTCTTTTCTCTATAATGAATCCTATTCATCAATTTCATGTTCTCTCATTAAGATTGAGTCAAACCCAATCCTAATTTATTGGTTATATGATTTGAATTAAGTCCAACCTAATTTCATTTTAACTTCATCCAAAATCTTCTTAATGCATGTGACCCATTAGGTCCCTTGACACGTTGGTAATAATCATGTCCCTAATATTGACCCTAAGGATGACTTGATCAACACCTTGTCCAAGTCAATTCTTTAACCAAATCAACTCTTTGATTAAGTCAAAGAATCCATGATTATAGATCTAGCAAAGCATCATGACCACCCAAGTGTTAAGGGTTTGTTGACGTGATCATCAACACCTGTCCATGAACGGTTATCGTACGATTCAATCCCTTCGTCACATATCCCAGATCAATCAGTGGTATGGAATGTGTCAACCATATAATTGATCTTTGTTTACTTGATCTTAGAAAAATTAACTCATATGAATTAGAACTTCAAAACCATTTCGAATTTCAACTCAACCTTGCAAGGATTCAACAGTCAATTTAATCCATCAAGTGGTCGTGGGATATAACCCTTTCTATCAAGGGAGATGAATCATGTCTTGATCAAACACCACCTTTATGTGCTTCATATCATACCCAATCGACACCATATTTGCCACCCATGGCTAGAGCGACGTTTGCATGTCATCAAAGCATAATATTCCACACATATGGTGCAATGAAGATCTCAAGTCAAAGGATCACTTGCACCACCGTCATCAAAGATCAACCATCAACACTATATAGAATATCCATATGGGATCTCTGTGCGGGTCATCCAATGTATCGTTACAATAACGAACATCCACACACCATATCCAAGTATCATCATACTTTAGCTTGCAAGATCAGCTGCACACCATAAGGGTGAAGATATGCAATGTGTGCTAGTTTCAACGGCGTTCGACAGTGTCCAATCCTGTCTACGCATCGACTAGGGAAGTTTAAAGAATCGAACCATAATGTGAAATTTGGGATCTCACAATTTGTAATCTTATTACAAATTTCATATGCACAGTTCGCATTCTTTTGGACTTTATCTCACAGGTAAAAATATCTAATATATATATATGAAAAATACCTGGATAGATAAGAAACCAATAAATCTGATTGCATTCATAAAGAAATGTGTACAACTAGCATCTTATCCAATTGGATCTAGGGCACACACTAACAATCTCCCACTTGCACTAGAGCCAATCACCCATGTATCTAAAATCAAGTGACTCAGCATGACTATCATGCTTCTACTGCGGCAGGACTTTAGTGAACGGATCGGCAATTTTGTCATCCGTGAGGACTCATTCTATTTTTATATCATTTCGTTCAATGATTTCTCTAATTACATGATATCTTCTAAGTACATGTTTGGACCTCTGATGAGAGCTTGGCTCCTTGGCTTGCGCAATAGCTCCATTGTTATCACAATAAAAGAATATTGGATTAACAATGTTTGGAACCACTTCAAGTTCAGTGATAAACTTTTTGATCCAAACTGCTTCTTTAGCTGCATCTGATGCTGCAATGTACTCGACTTCAGTTGTAGAGTCGACGGTCGTCTCCTGCTTGGAACTCTTCTAGCTGACTGCACCACCATTGAGTGTGAACACATAGCCTGATTGTGATTTATAATCATCTCCATTAGATTGAAAACTAGAATCCATGTAACCTCGAACTATAAGATCGGGTCCTCCATAAACCAAGAACATATACTTAGTTCTTCGCAAGTACTTAAGGATATTCTTGACTGCCATCCAATGTTTCTCACCAGGATTTGCTTGATATCTACTCGTGATACTCAAGGCATAAGAAACATCAGGCCTCGTACATAGCATCGCATACATAATGGATCCAATTGCTGATGCGTATGGTATCCTATCCATGTACTCTCTTTCTTTTTGGGTCTTAGGACTCATGTCTTGGGAGAGATGTACACCATGCAACATTGGCAGGAATCCCTTCTTAGATTCCTCCACGCTAAACCGCTTTAGCATCTTCTCTATGTACGTGGATTGGGTCAATCCAAGCAACCTTCTAGATCTATCTCTATAGATCTTTATACCAAGTATATAGGCTTCTTCTCTCAAATCCTTCATGGAGAATTTACCTGACAACCAATCCTTTACTTCTTTAAGGAAGGATACATTGTTTCCTATTAATAATATGTCATCCACATATAATATCAAGAAAACAATATCACTCCCACTAACCTTCTTGTACACACATGGATCATCCTCGTTTTGATAAAATCAAACTCTTGATTGTCACATCAAATCGGATGTTTCAACTTCTAGATGTTTCTTAAGTCCATAAATAGACCTTTGTAGCTTGCACACTTTCTTAGGATCAATGGATTCAAAACCCTCTGGTTGTATCATATACACATCATCCTCTAAATTTTCATTAGGAAGGCAGTCTTGACATCCATCTGCCAGGTCTCATAGTCAAAATATGCTGCTATTGCAAGCAAAATCCTTATGGACTTATGCATGGCTACAGGTGAAAAGGTTTCATCAAAGTCAACACCTTGTCTTTGCTTGTACCTTTTGCAACTAGCCTTGCCTTATAAGTAATCACATTACCATCCATGTCGGTCTTCTTCTTGAAAACCCATTTGCACCCAATGGGTTTTACCCTTCAGGTGGATCAACCAAGGTCCATACCTGGTTGTTATACATGGAGTCCATCTCAGATTTCATGGCCTCAAACCATCTCTCGGAGTCAATATTAGACATTGCCTCCTTGTAGTTGGTAGGCTCATCATCCTTTATAAGAAATGCATATTTCTTAGGGATGCAAATTGTCCTACTTGATCTACGTAGCTGGTGTGTACTTGGAGCCACCTGTTGCTTTTCATGCAACATCTGGCTGAATGTGGGTTGAGTCTCCTGCTCAACTCCCACTATATTCGGCATATGCTCCATTCCATCTAATGGGTCAATATTAATTGTGGTTCTTGAGCTTCACTAACTTCAATCTTACTCCCACTACCCATTGTGAGAATCTCATTCTCTAGAAATATGGCATGTCTTGAGACAAACACCTTTTTCTCAAGTGGGTGGTAGAAGTAATATCCTTTGTTTGTTTTGGATATCCCACAAAATTGCATTTATCAGATCTAGCTTCTAGCTTGTCTAATTCATTACGCTTCACATAAGCATAACAGCCCCAAACCCTTAAATGATTAAGGGATGGTTTCTTTCCATACCATATCTCATAGGGAGTGGAGTTGACCGATTTAGATGGAACTCGGTTTAAGGTATATTCGGCAGTTTCTAGCGCATAACCCCAAAACATTTTTGGAAGATCTACAAGGCTCATCATGGAACGTACCATGTCTAACAGTGTACGATTTCTCCTTTCTAACACACCATTATGCTATGGTGTACCAGGAGGAGTCCATTGAGGAAGAATTCCATTCTCCTTCAAATAATCTATGAACTCATGGCTTAAGTATTCATCACCTCGATCTGATCGAAGTATCTTAATACTCTTGTTATTTTATTTTTCTACTTCACATCTAAATTCTTTGAACTTTTCAAAGGCTTCAGATTTGTGCTTCATCAGATATACATAACCATATCTACTATGGTCATCTATGAACATGATGAAATAAGAAAAACCTCCTATGGCTTGAATGTTGATGGGTCCACATACATCCGAATGTACTAAACCCAAACATTCAGTTGCTCGCTTGCCTTTTCCGGTAAAAGGTGACTTTGTCATCTTGCCAAGTAAGCATGACTCGCATTCCTCAAACGATTCCCAATCGAATGAGCCCAAGTATCCATCTTTATGTAACTTCGTTAAACGAGTTTCATTTATATAGCCTAAACGACCCATAGGTATGAATCCCTAGAATTATTTGATTTTAATCTTTTTGATTCAATATTGAGAATAGGGGCTTGAAGATTAAAAACATAAATTCGTTGAACAATTCAGCAGAACCAAAGAACATTTTGTTCCAAAAAATAGAAATACCATTATTTCCAATTTTAAAAGAATACCCATTCATTACTAAACATGAAACGGATATGATATTCTTTGCTATGTTCGACACAAAGTAACAATTACTAAGTTCTATTTCAAGCCCTGTGGGCAAAGATAAAAAGCAAATTCCTACAGCTAATGCAGCAACCTTTGCTCTATTTCCCATGCACAGAATCACTTCATCCTTTCCCAGTCTTCTACTGTTTCTTATTATCTACATATTAGTACAAATATGAGACCCACAACCGGTATCCAATACCCAAGTGGAATAAGAAGTAATAGAAGAATACATCTCAATTATGAATGTACCTAAAATTGAAGCATCATTATGCTTCTTTTTTTTAGACTTGCTAAATAAGCACTGCAGT
>UESW01001854.1:41389-74193 GCA_900491605.1 Calamus simplicifolius
GATCTCGGACCGTCGCGATCGATCCGATAGGCGACAATCCGATGGTTGCGATCGATCCAAGCCATGATCTCGATCGGCCATGACCGATCTCAGACTGTGGCGATCGTCCGATCGGCGACGATCCGACGGTTTCGATCGATCCAAGCCCTCATCCCGATCGGCCATGACCAATCCCGGACCGTTGCGATCGGTTCGAGATCGCTGACGAACCGACGGTTGCAATCGAACCAAGCCCTGATCCCGATCGGCCACGACTGATCTCAGACCGTGGCGATCGGTCCGATCGGCACGGTTCCGACGGTTGCGATCGATCCAAGCCCTGATCCCGATTGTCCATGATCGATCTCAGACCGTGGCGATCGCACTGATCAGCGTCGATCCGACGATTGCCATCGATTGAAGCCCTGATCGATCCCGGTCGGCGATCAACGATCTCGGACCATCGCGATCGATCCGATAGGCGACAATCCGATGGTTGCGATCGATCCAAGCCGTGATCCCGATCGGCCACGACCAATCTTGGACCGTGGCGATCGGTCCGATCGGTGACGATCCGACGGTTTCGATCGATCCAAGCCCTCATCCCGATCGGCCATGACCGATCCCGGACCGTTGCGATCGGTTTGAGATCGCTAACTAACCGACGGTTGCAATCGAACCAAGCCCTGATCCCAATTGGCCACGACTGATCTCGGACTGTGGCGATCGGTCCGATCGGTACGGTTCCGACGGTTGCAATCGATCCAAGCCCTGATCCCGATCGTCCATGACCGATCTCAGACCGTGGCGATCGCACCGATCGGCGTCGATCCGATGGTGCCATCGATCGAAGCCCTGATCGATCCCGGTCGAGGATCAACGATCTCGGACCGTCGCGATCGATCCGATAGGCGACAATCCGACGGTTGCGATCGATCCAAGCCGTGATCCCGATCGGCCACGAAAGATCTCGGACCGTGGTGATCGGTCCGATCGGTGATGATCTGACGGTTTCGATCGATCCAAGCCCTCATCCCGATCGGCCATGACCGATCCCGGACCGTTGCGATCGGTTCGAGATCGCTGACTAATCGACGGTTGCAATCGAACCAATCCCTGATCCCGATCGGCCATGACTGATCTCAGACCGTGGCGATCGGTCCGATCGGCACGGTTTCGACGGTTGCGATCGATCCAAGCCCTGATCCTGATCGTCCATGACCGATCTCAGACCGTGGAGATCGCATCGATCGGCATCGATCCGACGGTTGCCATCGATCGAAGCCCTGATCGATCCCGATCGGCGATCAACGATCTCAGACCATCGCGATCGATCCGATAGGCGACAATCTGACGGTTGCGATCGATCCAAGCCGTGATCCCAATCGGCCACGACCGATCTCGAACCGTGGTGATCTGTCCGATCGGCGACGATCCGACGGTTTCGATCGATCCAAGCCCTCATCCCGATCGGCCATGACCGATCCCGGACCATTGCGATCGGTTCGAGATCGCTGACGATCCGACGGTTGCAATCGATCCAAGCCCTGATCCCGATCATCCACGATCGATCTCGGACCGTGGCGATCGGTCCCATCGGCAACGATCCGACGTTTGCGATCAATCCAAGCCCTGATCCTGATCGGCCACGACCGATCCCCGATCGTTGCAATCGGTCCAAGATCGCTGGCGATCCGACGGTTGCGATTGATCCAAGCACTGATCCCGATCGTCCACGACCGATCTAGGATCGTGGCAATCGGACCGATCGGCGTCGATCCGATGGTTGCCATCGCTTCAAGCCCTGATCCTGATCCGCCATGACCGATCTCGGACCACGGCGATCAATCCGATCGGCGATGATCCGACGATTACGATCGATCCAAGCCCTGATCCCGATCGGCCACGACCAATCCCGGACCGTTGCGATCGGTCCAAGATCGCTGACGAACCGACGGTTGCGATCGTACCAAGCCCTAATCCCGATCAGCCACGACCGATCTCGGACCGTGGCGATCGGTTCGATCGGCACGGTTCCGACGGTTGCGATCGATCCAAGCCCTGATCCCGATCGTCCATGACCGATCTCGGACCGTGGCGATCGCACCGTTCGACGTCGATCCGATGGTTACCATTGATCGAAGCCCTGATCGATCCCGGTCGGCGATCAATGATCTCGGACCATCGTGATCGATCCGATAGGCGACAATCCGATGGTTGCGATCGATCCAAGCCCTGATCCCGATCGGCCACGACCAATCTCAAACCGTGGCGATTGGTCTGATCGGCGACGATCCGAGGGTTGCGATCGATCCAAGCCCTTATTCCGATCAGTCACGATCGATTTTGGACCGATCGCTATTTAACATAATTAATTTTTTTAAATACATTGCGATGCAAAGGGTTGCATCGAAATTAAATATGATAATTATATTATATAAAAATTAATTTTATTTATAATAATTACGATGCAACAAGTGCATCGCTAAATTAAAACATAATTTTCTTAATTAATTTTTTGGTTTATTGCGTCGCTAATGCGTCGCTATTTAACATAATTAATTTTTTAAAAACATTGCAACACACTGTGTTACGTCATAATTATTTTTTCTCATATTTATACTTTATAAAATTTAATTTTATTTAAAATAATTATGACGCAGTTATTGCATCGCTAAATTAAAAAATAATTTTTCTAATTTTCTGGTTTATTGCGTCGCTAATGCATCGCTATTTAATATTTAATTTTTTTAAAACATTGCGACGCACTGAGTTGCATCGCAATATTTTTTCTTAATATTTCTACTTTATAAAATTTAATTTTATTTAAATTATTTACGACGCAACTGGTGCGTCACTAAATTAAAATAATTTTTTAAATTTTCTGGTTTATTGCGTCGCTAATGCGTCGCTATTTAATATATTTAATTTTTTAAAAAACATTGCGACGCACTAATTTGTGTTGCAATATTTTTTCCTAATATTTATATTCTATAAAATTTAATTTTATTTAAATTATTATGATGCAATTGGTGCGTCGCTAAATTAAAAATAATTTTTCTAATTTTTTGGTTTATTGCATCGCTAATGCGTCGCTATTTAACATATTTAATTCTTTTAAAAATATTGCAACGCACTGATTTGCGTCGCAATAATTTTTTCTAATATTTATATTTTATAAAATTTAATTTCATTTAAATTATTTGCGACGCAATTGGTGCGTCGCTAAATTAAAAATAATTTTTTTAATTTTCTGATTTATTGCATCGCTAATGCGTCGCTATTTAACATATTTAATTCTTTTAAAAATATTGCGACGCACTGTGTTGCATCGCAATATTTTTTTTCGATATTTATATTTTATAAAAATTAATTTAAAAATATTGTGACGTATTATTTGCGTCGCAATATTAAAAATTAATTTTTTTTAATTTTTTGGTTAATTGAGTCGCTAATGCGTCGCTAAGGCGTTGCAATATTTTATTGTCATAGAGGCGTCGCAAAGTGATCGCAATTTAGCGACACATAATTGCATCGCTAAATTTGCGTCGCTATTTCAGTATTTTCTTGTAGTGATGATACTCCATAGAATAGCTCGTATTCTCACTTTAGCTATCCCAGGGACACTGATGAAAGAAAAAAAACGAAAGTAAAATCGAGCTTTGATCTTTTCCCCTTTCCTCCCGACTAGGGTTTGAGAGCGATTCCTGGACATCTATTCTTTGTTTGCTCTTCCACTTTAGCCTTTTTGCTTTGAATCTCTCGAGAAGCCGCTCGACTCTTCTTTCTGTGTTAAGGAAGCGGCGCAAGCGGATCTACGGCTCGGCTTCGATCTCTTCTTCTCTCTTCCTCGCACAGAAGTAGTAAGCCTGCTACCTCTTGTTTTCTTTTAGCTATCTGATCTCCTGATTTCGTTGGAACTATACGCGTGCTCTTTAGTTCATCTGCAGATTTTATTTTTAGGGTTTGATCAGTAATCGATGGTCGTGGGTAGGGTTTTGTTGAGAGATCCATGAGTTTTAGGAGATAATGATGCTTTGTCAAGATGAAATAGGAGCTCCTGGCATTGCTGTTCTCTGGAGTGGGGGTTTCTGTTTGTTTTTTTTTTGTTGATGGCTCGATCTAGGGTTTCTTTTTACTCATTTCTCTTTTGTCGTGATTTCAACTCATTTCTCTTTTGTTGATGGCTGGATCTGGGGTTTCTTGTAATTCATAGTTTGCTTATTGAGTATTGAAACTTTGTCTGTGATAATGTGATATCATCATTATGTAGCTTATTATTGGGCTAATCATAGAAGTACTGTTACCAGCCGAATAGATGTTGCATGATGATACAGTATGACCACATTACAGTCAGCACCATGCATGAGCTTGTAACCTGTGTAGTTTTTGAAAACCCCAATACATGTGTGCATCACCTGGTGGTAAAGGATACATACTGATACTTTTGCAATATTCTTGTATTACTAGCACATGATGTTGTCTTTGTTAGTGCCTTGAATAATCTAATTCTCATTCACCTACAAACAAAAAAAAAAGCAAAAAATTAATGTTATGCTATTTTTCAAGATCTATCAACAAAAACCACTCTGGGTGTTAATGTACTGCTTGTTCGAGTTCCTCTTTGCTTTAATTATTGGGCTTTGAAGAAACTGTATAAACTTCGAGAAAACAAGGATTCTAATTGTTCATTACAACATATAATTCTGACTATGGAGGTGAGAATTCAGTGATTTTCTGTAGATAAGATTCAGGTGAGTTCTTTCTTATATTTCTTGTTGAAATCGATGATTAATGACCCACTCCAGAAAACCGATACATAAGAAAATTCATTGTGAGCTTCTATCATTTTTTATGAGCAAAACTGTGTAGAAGAAATACTATGTTTTTGTTTTACAAGTGTGAAATCCTTTGATATGTGCCATTGGTATGACTGTTGTCAGGTGAGTTCTTTCTTGATTTGCTTTTGATGTTGCCATACATCTGGATTGGTATTTGAACTAAATAAATGGTAAGATATTATAATGGCATGACAAGTGTCTTCATCTCATGCATTGCTGTTACATATTATAATGGCATGACAAGAACTATTGGAACATAACATTTGAGCAGCAATCAGCAGATAACTCCATGAAATCTGCTTATCCTGTTGCCTCCTCCAGCAACCACTTCTCCAACAAAGACAGAGGAGGATGTTGTTCACTGTCCGATCTAAGCTTGGCCTCAACATCAGCTACCGTGGACTGAGGATGTTGTTCACTTCATAAATTTACTGCATCTAATGCGAGACTTCACTTTCTTATGTTGAATGAACTTGCTACCTCCATGCCATTTCTTGGCTATTGATATATATAACTCATGGATTTGGCTTTGAATGAATAGTTTTCTTATTTCTGATTCCTTGGTTCATTCAAACTACTTGAGATGGCTAATGACTGCATTGGTGATGGAGTTCAAAATATAGTGGCTGTAAGTTTGATGTTTAACACCTCTTTTTCTTTCTCTTTAGGTTGTTCCTACATCCCAGATGGTTGGATGGGTCTTGACATTGGACCTGACGCCATCAAGACTTTCAATGAAACTCTACTCAGCACCAAGACAATCATTTGGAATGGACCGATGGGACTGTTTGAGTTTGACAAGTTTGTAGTAGGAATTCAGTAAGTGATGAAGAACATAACATTCTCAAGCTTTCTTTTATTGTGGAACATAGTCTCACACATTTTGATTGGCCAAGCAATTGCAGACAAGTTGGCTGAGCTGAGTGAGAATGGTGTCACAACAATGATTGGAGGAGACGACTATGTTGCAGCTGTGGAGAAAGCTGGGCTTGCTGACAAGATGAGCCACATTTCAACTAGTGGTGGTACAAGCTTGGTGCTGTTGGAAGGCAAGTCTCTTCAAGGCGTTCTTGCTCTTGATGATGCCTGAGCCTTGGACCATCTTGCTTCACCAGTGATGGCTTATTAGCTTATGTTTTGCTACAAATGTGGTATTGCTTGTTTTGTAAGGCTGCACAAAAAGTGTAGTATCATTTAATAAGGATCCATTATAGACATGAGGATGATGTGTCTGTCTAGAAACACCTACTTTTAGTGACTGTTATGACACTCATTCACTTTAGTTGTATTTGGAGTAATATTTTGTATCATATTGATTGATCATCCATGTTTTTCATGAGCACGATCATAAATGTGCTATTGGCTGAAGGTTGCCAACCAATTGGAGAGTTGATAAAACTGGTATTGAATTCTAGCGAAGTGGTGGGCTTGATTGGTGTCAATGTCTTCTCCTAAACTGAAGCAGGGGTTCAATGCATCTGATTGGTATTACAGCCTTTTCATCTTCCAAATTGGTCTGAAAGGATGCCTATGAACTTACGCATGCATGACTCAAACCATCCATCCATTGCAACATTCCTGATGAAGCATACCAAGAAAAATAAGTAAGGGCCTGACAAAATGAAAACTACAATATATATATATATATATATATATATATATATATATATATATAGCCATCTGGAAATACATCTATTTATTTCTAAACTTTAAATTTATCGCATTGTATGTTAAGCTCGAAGCCCCTATCGATGTTCAAAACCATGCCAGGTACATGAATAATTAAAAAAAAAATCCAAACGCTGGTATAATTATTAAGATCAGTAACTATATAAACTTGTTTTTTATATTTATTTATAATGTAATTTAAAATTAAATAAATTTATTAAATTTAATAAATTAATATGTCAAATTTTAACAAAATAATTGTTTCAAAGCTATAGATTAGGAATGGATGAGACATACTTTTTCAAGACATAAAGATTATTATTAAAAAATTAAAATAAAAAAGAACTCTTATAAATAATATCCTTCTTGGAACATACTTAAACAATATTTAAAAGTTATGCATGATATTAAAATAATATAGTTAATTTATTAATAGAAAATAATTTATTAAGTATGTTCTTATTTTATTTTCACTTAATAAAACAATTTATTTAGTATGTTCTTATTTTATTTTATTAATAAAAAATAATTTATTACTTTCTTAATTAATTAAAAATAATTTATTACTTTATTAATTAATTAAAAAATTTATTGCTTTTTTGATTAATAAAAATAATTTATTCAAGTCATTACATCAAAAATTAAATTGATAAATAATTTTTTCTTCTCATTGGATTGAGGGGTATGTTTGGGATTTCTGAAAAATTCTTCATATATTCCTAGTTGAATACATGCTTATTCCCATGTCATCCAAACACCATTTGGAATAACAGTGCATTAATTGCACTGAAATAACATAAAATACCAAGTTTTTACCCAAATAGAAATATGGAATAACAAGGAAAATAAGCTATTCTTAGAGAATTCGTATTTTTATTCTCGAAATAACTTTTTAACATCCAAACACTACCATAAAGGCTAGGCCCAACATATGAGATTTCAATATTCTGCTCCTTTTACAGCGATACCTCAAGCAAAAGTTCTCCCCCAATGAAGGATGTCAAAGAAGCCTACCGTAATGCAGCGTACTCTACTGCTATGCTAGTGATTTTAACATTTCTGATCACTGAGTTTCCATGCTATTTTGGTAGCGAACTGGCAAATAGTTTATTTCTTGAAAACCCCTCCTCAGGGTTTGTTAAAATCAACTTCGATGGAAGTGTGTGGAGCAGATTAGCTGGTGCTGCTTTTATCATTCGAGGGGCGGATGGAGCTATGTTGGTTGCTGGAGGATTTAACCTTCTAGATTCCTCAATTCCTCTGGCAGAGCTTTATGCAGTATGGGCTGGCATTTTCTACGCTGCTAGGATCCTTCATGCTCGAAGTCTTTTTATTGAGGGGGACTCTCTCACCGTCATTCGATGGCTTCGGAGGGATTGTTATAATTTGGCTTCTGTTAATCCTTTGCTCACTGATGTCTGGTCTACCCTGCAGGATATGCACAGATATCGGATCCGTCATGTCTACCAGAAAGCTAACTCGACGGTAGATTGGGTAGCAGCCTTGGTAGCCCATCTATTGGGGTTTTGGTTTTGGAAACAGTGTGACCCCTGTTCTATTGTACTTAAGTAAATTCTATTTTCTGACCTATCTGGACGAACTCGCATCAAACTAGTGTGATCATCCGCCTTTACAAAAAAAAAAAAAGCCTTCCATAATGACTTGCATGAACTACAATATGCTTGTACACATCATACATGTCTATACTCTCTCACTCAATGGACGGGAAGCTTACCTCTCTAGCTATATCTTGCACAATTTAGAACGCATTGGAGCATTTTAAATGTCTGTTGATACTATATCTTATTTTTAACCTTATAATAAAAAAATATTATTAGCATTACATTCGATCTTCAAAAAAATTTGTTAAATTAAAAATTTATTAATAACCTTTAATCAATAAAGATGATTATTTATCTGCAATCACAGTAAATAGTCACTAACTTTCAATAAGTCAAAATAAGAAAAGATCGAAAAGTTATATTTTGAATTATAGTATGCATGAGAAGTTATCATAAATCAAAGAAAGTTTTTAGTGGTTACCAAAACTAAACAAATATTTCTAGAAGTTTTAAGCATTTTTCATTTATGATTGCAGACAGAACATGATAAATACAGAGGCAGACAACTTTTGCAAGGATCCTAACTTTAGAATCAAAATCAAAGTATCTAGAATATCTACTCCACTTTCATGTTAAGTAAGAGCGAGTACCAAGTCAGTCTTATCACTTAAATCATTTGTATTTTACTCTTTGTAAATAATAAAGATCTATTTGTCAATAATAGAATATTGGCATTCCTAATAGGACAACAAGAATGATCATGATGCTTTCAGAAAAAAAAAGTGAGCCAATTTGAAGAAGACTCGTATGGTAGGAATGAGGAAGGAGTCTTTAGAGACATACCTTTCCATCTCAATGTAGTTCAAGGTAAGGGGGGGAGAGGGAGGGGGAGGGATTCTTTTCTCCCTCGTCATAATAATAAGTGTTTTATAATAAATACAGCAGCCAACCTTTTATCAAGAAAGCATTGAGATAACAATAGATGCTTCCTTCATGATTGAAGTCATCCACCATAGGATTGATTGTATCCTTGATAAACAAACCATCTTATTTTGTCGGCTATATTCTAAACTTATCGAAACTATGAAGGAGGTAGTAGAGACCATTAAATTTTATGTCATGTGCAAAGTCTCCAATGATCACAAGTTGATAGCTAGGAGCTATGGGATGTTTCCTTCTATTTCAAGGACATCTCATCTGTTGCATCCAGATCATCCTCCTCTTTGAACGTCCGTGAGCGTCCGATCACCTTCTTCAATATGCCGAGGATCCTTCGGTGTACTTCGCTCAATCGAAAGCCTGCAAAAAGTCTTGAGAACTGGAGATTCTAGCGGAAACCTTTCGATGCTCAAGTCAGTGCTCTGAGCAACAGCCACGAGCTTAAGAAAGCTTGAAAGAGAGAGAAAAGGCTTAGAGAAGTGCCTCTCTGTGTGAGCGAGTATTAGTGTTTAGGAGTATTGTATGTTACCTGATCGGGGGTTCATCTTACCTATTTTATTGATGTTCCTTGTCATCTAGTGTTGGAATGAGTCATGTGGAGTGTCATAATGAATGGTGACTTTGTGGATGGATGTGAAATGTCAGAATTAGTGGGGTTTTGTCCCATCTGATCTGAGTGATTGGAGCTTTATGATGAATGATGACTTCTTTGTGGCATGTCAGAGCTACAGGTCGTGTTCCATCAAATATGGGTGGCTGTACAGTTGATGGAATAAGTTCCATCAGAGTGGGTGGCCACTTAATTCAGACTGTTACTACATATTGTTGCAGGTTGGCAGGACATGACAACTGCCACGGTGTTTGCCTGATGTTCCCCACATCGCATGTTTCCATCTTGTGTGGATAGTAGTGAGTGGTGGAGCCAAGTACGTGGCCCCACAAGCAATTGGTGAGCCATGTCTTGTAAGAGCCGAGGCTACCGTGGAGCTAGGGCTGCCTTGGAGCCGGGGCCGCTGTGGAGCCAAAGCCGCCTCAGAGCTAGGGTCTCCTTGAAAGTTGGGGCCGAGTCCAGAGACGATGACGCCTATGGCCCGCCTTGGAGCTAGGGTCTCCTTAGAGCTGGGGCCGCCATGGAGTTGGGGCCATCTTGAAAGTTGGGGCCGAGTTCGAAGATGAGGCCACCTTGGAGCCAGGGCCACTGTGGAGCTGGGGCCGCCTTGGAAGTTAGGGCCGAGGTCAACACCGAGGGCCAAGTAGAGGAGGCCGACTTTAGGGGGCAAATAGAAGAGGCCGACTCCGAGGGCCGAGTAGAGGAGGCCAACTACGAGGGCCGAGTAGAGGAGGCTGACTCCGGAGGCCAAGTAGAGGAGGCCAATAAGGACGAGCTAACGAGCCGAGGCCGGCAACGGCTCGATGAGGACAAGCCAAGGAGCCAAGGTTGACTGGTCGAGGCCGACAAGGATGAGGCCAACAGGGGGGTCCAGCCCAAGTGCGATCACTATTGCTCATAGGGTCAACTGGCTCCATCAATGCCCCCCACACTCCTGAGCTTGTACGGCCGCGTGCCTTGCATTGGCCAAGCAAAGGATTGTAGAATTCCTTATCTTTGCACTTATCTTTTCACGCTTGCTTTCTGAAGCTGTGTGTTTGCCTGCTTAAAAAACTTTAGGCAATGTTGGAGGTAAGTTAATTATCTTTGACTGGCTGAGGGCAGCCAGTAATCCTCTCCCGACGCAAAGTCTGGAAGTGGATGCCCATCAACTATGAGCTGAAGGGTTGATCTGCCAGCTTGGAGTTGACTTGGGACTTCTAATTGGCTTGCTAAGAGCAACTTGTTGCCATATGCCAGCTTGGAGTTGCGAGGTAGGCTCGGGGGCCACTAGGCCAGCTCGGAGGCTGCTGAGACCGGCTCGGAGGCTACTAAGACTGGCTCGAGGGCTTCTTGAACCTGCTTGAGGGCTTCTAAGACTGGCTCGAGGGCTGCTAAGACGGACCCGAGGGCTGCTGAGTCCGACCCAAGGGCTGCTGAGACCTGGCACGCCAATCTGTTACAAGTGTATAATTTAAGTTAAGGTCTTACCTAGTTGGCCATTGGCTTGCCGAAGCTAAAACAAAGCTACTGAGGTAAAAATAAAGCCATGAAGGCTAAAATGGAGCCGTTGTGGTTGAGATAAAGCTACTAAAGTAGGCATAAGGCCGCTGTGGCTGAGATAAAACCGCTGAAGCAAAAAAAATTGCTGGGGCAGAGATAAAGCCGCTGAAGCAGAAATAAACCGCTGAGGCTAAAATAAGGCAGCTGAGGCTGAAATAAGGCCGCTGAGGTAGAGATGAAGATATTCAGGTAGAGATGGAGCCACTGAGGCTGAAATAAAGCTATTGAAGCAAAAATAAGCTGTTGAGGCTGATATGGAGCCACTAAAGCTAAAATAAAGTTGCTGAAGTAGAAATAAAGCTGCTGAGGCTGATATGGAGCCGCTAAGGCTGAGATAAAGCCATTGAGATTGAAATAGAACTGCTAAAGCAAAGATAAGGCCGCTGAGGCTGATACAGAGTCGTTGAGACTAAGATAAAGCTGCTGAAGCAAATATAAAGCCGCTGAGGCTAAGATAAAGCTGCTGAAGCAGATATAAGGCTACTGAGGTTAAGATAAAGCCGCTGAGGCCGCGATGAAGCCATTGAGGCTGAAATAAATCTGCTAAAGCAGAGATAAGTCTGGAGGTAGAGATAAGGCTGTTGAGGCAGAAATAAAATTGCTGAGGTAGAGATAAGATAGCTGAGGCTAAAATAAGGCCACTAAGGCAGAGATGAAGCCATTGAGGTAGAGATGAAGCCACTGAGGCTAAAATAAAGCTGCTAAAACATAAATAAAGCCACTGAGGCTAAACTAAGGTTGTTAAGGTAGAGATAGAGCCACTGAGGCTAAAATAAAGCTGCTGGAATAGAAATAAAGCCACTGAGGTTGAGATGAAGCCACTGAAGCTGAGATAAAGCCATTGAGGCTGAAATAGAATAGCTAAAGTAGAGATAAAGCTACTGAGATTGATATAGAGCCACTGAGACTAATACAAAGCTACTAAAGTAGATATAAAGCCGCTAGGGCTGAGATAAAGCTGCTGAAGCAGATATAAGGCTGCTGAGACTAAGATAAGGCCACTAAGGTAGAGATAAAGCTGCTGGAGTAGAGATGAAGCATAGCCTGAGTGGCCGAACAGGTCAGAGTCCTATTCAGGAGGCTGGTTGAATCTTCTTGGTCAACTGGGAGGGGCCAACCTCATCAACTATGAGCTGGGGAGTTGGTCTCTTCCAACCGTGAGTTGACTTTATCTTCCTAGCTGGCTGAGAGTGACTAGCACTGTCAACTGTGAGCTAGGGAATAGGTTTCTTCCAATTGTGAGTTGACTTTGTCTTCTTCTTTTGACATGAAGTTTGAAAGTCTCTTCATTGCCATCTGCCAACTCATAATTGCCAAGGAAAGCTTGGGACCATTGAGGCCAGCTTGGGGGCTGCTGAGATCGACTAGAGGGCTGCTGAGACCGACTCGAGAGTGTCCAATGACTATAATCCTAGAGGTCTACTTCTTTCAACTATGAGTCGGCTGGACTCATCTGATGTAGAGTTGAGAAGTTGATCTTTATATTGTAAGAAGGCTGAAGGTCTTACTTGGATGGCTTGTTGGAGATCCTTCCCAGGTGGCCTGTTGGAGGAACATCCTTCATAGAGTCAGAATGTCTGTCTTCACTGTATGGAGAGACTAAATGATGAAGCAGCATGCCTGAAGCTCCTTTGTAAAATATCATTGGAGAAATTTGTCTCCTTTCACTGATTTGAATACCTCGGCATGCCGATGATCTGGCCCCTAGAAAATTATGTTGACTGAAGGTAGAAGGTGCCAGTGCCCTTGCTTGGGGGTCTTCATGATCGTGATGCTTGTTGGTGAGCTTGATGGTGCTCTTACTGGAGAGCTTGATGTTACTCTTGCTGGAGAGCTTGATGAGGCTCTTGCTAGAGAGCTTGATGATGCTCTTGCTGGAGAGCTTGAGGAGGCCCTTACTGGAGAGCTTGATGGTGCTCTTGCTGGAAAGCTTGAAGAGGCTCTTGCTGGAGAGCTTGATGGTGCTCTTGCTGGAGAGCTTGAGGAGGCTCTTGCTGAAGAGCTTGATGGTGCTCTTGCTGGAGAGCTTGATGGCGATGAGTCTCTCGCTGAGGAGATCTCTCGATGGTTAAATGATGGCTGGCTTGAGCAGCAACTAGAGGGGGAGCAGAAGCTCTTGTTTGCTACTGTGTGGCCATAAAATATTGATCTAGAGCTTAAGAAGGCTCTTGCTGGAGAGCTTGATGGCAATGAGTCTTTCGCTGGAGAGATCTCTTGCAGGTTGAATGATGGCTGGCCTGAGCAGCAACTAGAGGGAAGCAGAAGCTCTTGTTTGCTGATGTGTGGCCATGAAATATTGATCTGTTGTAGCTTTTGGACAGCTTCCACTAGTGCTTGGACTTATCGAGCGATGGTGGTGAGCTGGTCCACTCGAGTGGACTGAGATAGTGATGATGGTGGAGCAGAGAGCTGGCCTCATATTGCTTAGTTCGTTGAGGGTGCCCCCAGCATGACTGGCGTAGGCTACTTGGGCTCTAATCATCATCATCTTTTTTGATTTGGGGGGATGAGGATATGCATGCTAGCATTGTTGATGATCCATGCATTGCCCCTCCTTCTTAGTGCATCAATCTGTTACAGTCAAATCACCCTCCTCATCGAACATCCATGAGCATTAGGTCGCCTTCTTCAACGTGCCGAGGATCCTTCAGCGGGCTTCGCTTGATCGGGAGCCTGCAAAAAGTTTTGAAGACCAAAGATTTTGGTGGAAATCCTTCGACGCTCAAGTCAGTGCTCTGGAAAACAGCTGTGAGCTTAAGAAAGCTCGAAAGAGAGAAAGAGGCTTAGAGAAGTGCCTCTCTGTATGAGCAAGTATGAGTGTTTAGGAGTGTTGTATTGTTACCAAGTCGAGGATCCCTTTTATCCATTTTATTGATGTTCCTTGTCATCTAATGATGGAATGAGTCACGTTAAGTCTCATGATGGACGATGAATTTGTAAATGGATATGGAATGTCAGAATTACTGGGGTTTGTCCCATCTAATCTGAGTAGCTAGGGCTTCATGATGAATGGCATGTTAGAGCTGCAAGCCGTGTTCCGTCAAATATGGGTGGCTGCATAGTTGGTAGATCAAGTCCCATCAGAGTGGATGGCCACTTGATTCAGACTGCTACTATAGATTGTTGCAGGTTGGCAGGATATGGATAGTTGCTACGGCATCTACCAGATGTTCCCCATGTCGCACGTTGTCATCTTATGTGGATAGTGGTGAGTAGTGGAGCTAGGTACATGGGCCCTGCAAGCAATTGGTAGGCCCTATCTTGTAAGAGCTGGAGCCATCGTAGAGCAGAGTCGCCTTGGAGCTGGGGTCGCCATAGAGCTGGGGCCGCCTTGGAGCTGGGGTTGTCTTGGAAGTTGGGGCCAAGTTTGGAGATGAGGCTGCCTTGAAGCTAGGGCTGCCTTGGAGCCGGGCCTACCTTGGAAGTTGGGGCCAAGTTCGAAGATGAGGCCGCCTTGAAGTTAGGGCTGCCTTGAACTTAGAGCCACCTTGGAGCTAGGGCCACCTTGAAAGTTGGGGCTGAGTCTGGAGACGAGGCCGCCTTGAAGCTGGGGCCGCCTTGAAGCTGGGGCCGCCTTGAAAGTTAGGGCCGAGGCCAACATTGAGGGCCGACTAGAGGAGGCCAACTCCGGAGGCCGAGTAGAGGAGGCCAACTTCAGGAGCCAAGTAGAGGAGGCCGACTCCAGAGGCCAAGTAGAGGAGGCCGATAAGGATGGGCTGACGGACCAAGGATGGGCTGACGGCTCAACAAGGATAGGCCGACTTGTCGAGGCTGACAAGGATGAGGCCAATAGAGGAAGTCCAGCCCAAGTGCGATTACCATTGCTCATGGGGTCAACTGGCCCGATCATCATCATTTCTTAGGATAGAGCATAAATCTATGAGGCCCAAAACTTATAGGGTAGAAAATCAATCTAAACTCTTTGGCACAATGCTTGAAAGTATAAGGTTGAATATAATGCTTTTGGCCCAAAACTTACAAGGGGTAGACCATAGGTATTAAGATGATCGAATACCTTAGGATCCCAATTATAGATTGAATTTAGCTAATGACTTATGTTTGACATTTATATAGAATATTCAGTGGGTTAGGATTGACTCAATTGAAATAACTTTAAAGACTAAGAATGGAACTATGCTAACCAAAACTCCTATAATTGGGGATCCCAATTTGAGAGATCAGTTGATGAATTTAATTCAAGAATGAACAATCATAAGATGAGATAGATGACAAGGCTAACATATAAGAAGCAATTTTTGGACTAGATAGATCAATATTATCCTCTTCCAAATGGATGTAAGATCCTAGAGTTTGCTACTTTTTTTAAAAAAATACCTAGTCCACATTCGCACATATCGATCAATTTATGCAATGTAGAAATGTTAACGATTTCATCAAAATAATGTTATTTGGCCACTCTTTGACCAGTTTAGTGTTCAATTGCTATATCAATCTTTCCTTAATTTGGTGTAATATTGACATCAATTGAAAATATATTCCATGCCCAATTTTATAGAGCTCATAATAATTGTCGATTGGGCAAGATAAAATAATGGCTAGATAAAAAGACCAAGGATTATATTGTTCAATTTTGGAATACCAAGACTTAAATCCATGTTCAGCTACCTAAAAGTATTTATGAACATGGCTAGGAGTAGGCTAAATTTTGAATTAAGAAAGAAATTTTAAAAACGAGTTAGTCCAATTATGTAATTATACTAGTTTAATTATATTTTATTATTTTATAATAATAAGATTCCTTTGGCATATTTCAATCTTTATTCATGCACTAACAAATATAATTTATAATTTATCTAAAGTTGGAATGCAACTTATTGCTCGATACATTTTTCAAGATTGAAGATAATTGCAAAAAATTTATAAAGGTAATTGGATTTATGAGCCCTTATCATTACAATTGCACCAAAAGGTCTGAAATTATAAAATGCAAATAGAACTTCACTGAAAAATAAAGCAAAATAATTAAATAATTATACCTATTGATATCAATAGGATATACTAAACTTTTAATGATATAATATTTTTTTGCTTTTTTATTCCACCAAAAATCCTATCAATAATGACATGCTAGCGGGGCATGATGTCGATCATCTGTATGGATTTTAGTATCATTGCATCTCTTTATCATCATCATTATCATCAAAATTTTGTCTTGATTAGCCCTAAGATGGTTGAATACCAACCAATCAAAAAATTAGTTCAATTAAAATTATTACAATATATTCAATTTTCTCATGTATCAAGTTTGCATCAACATACATCAATAATATAAATTTAATGAAGTATAAAAAATATATAATGTCTAAATCACATCAAATGAGAGAGTACGAAAACATAATAAACTTTATTGCACGTGAATATTTCCCCAAAAATTCTGGCCTAAAAATTCAAAGGGTTCTATATGCAAAATTACAATCAAAGTTATGTATTATTGAATCAAAATAATTTTACAAACTTTTAATTAATAAAATGGGCTTAATATATCAATTTGGGTGCAAGAGGCCCAATGGGCCAAAAAATTTAGAAACCTGGTCCAATTAGCCTAGGCCCAATCACGATGCAAAATAAAGACGTTGCAAAACAGGACATGTTCAAGTAAAGAAAGAAATAGGGCTTTAAAATTCATGCTTCCAAGGTCTCTGGCGCTGGTTAATGTCCGTGCTTTAAGATTCATGATCCGATGTTGTCGTTCTTGATTCTCCGGCGATCTGAGTCTTCTTGGCTTCTCCAGCTCACTGTGAGTTCCGTCCGGCTTCCTCTCTTCTCCCATGGCTTCTGATTCGGCTGTAGGTGGCCGGAGTTCTGGGAAGAGAGGTTCGGAGGAGGGGTTTCAGTGGGTCTCGTCTGCTCCCTCGCCGGCGGTTGTGGCGAGGCTCGAAGTCTCTTCCCTGAGGTGGTCTGCATCCCAGCGGCGGAGCTTGAAGCAGAGGTGGCATGCTGGCAGAACACTGCCATTCTCGCTCGGACGTACAACAAATGGATTCCGGCTGAAGCTGTGATCAGGGAATTCAGAAGGGCCGGCATTCCTGGTGAGATTGTTCCTCTCAGTCTGGCATTTAGATGCCATATTTTCCGGTTTGCCTCCATGGAAGCCAGAAACTTGGCTCTGCATCGGCCCTGGGTGGTGAACGGTCAGCTGGTTGGAACAGAGGCCTGGCGAGCGGAGTTCATCCCTGCAGAAGATTCGATCCCTACTGTTTTGGTATGGGTTCGATTGCCTAATTTACCTCTTGAATTTTGGAATGAGGCCTTCATCAGAGCGATTCTGGAACCAGCTGGTGAATTTGTCTGTGTTGATGCTGCGATGAAGGCGATGAACAGAGGGGGCTTCGCGCGGGCTTGTCTGAGGATCGATCTTCGTCGCCCTCTTCGCCCAGGAGTCCGTGTTCAGGGGAGCTATCTTCCTTTCTGGCAGCAAATCAGTTATGAAAGTTTGGAAGGAGTGTGCCTCCGTTGTGGTTCTCTTCATCTGGGGGTCCCCTGCTTGCATCCGGAGACGTCTGTAGACGGCGACGCTGATGTGGTACCTGCTTTTGGGCCATGGTTGGTTGCGGTCCGTCAGCGGAAGGCAGCTCCAGGTCCTCTGAAGGTTGACAAGGGCAAGGCTCAGGTGAAGTCCTCTTCGGCTCCCTCATCTTCTTCCCCTGCTTCTCCTAAGGGAAAGGATGGTTTTCGTGAGGGTTTCAGTAGGCCTGATGCTTGGATTACTCCGATGAAGACGGTTCGCCGGAGACCTTCACCGGCGACGAAGAAAGCTTCAGGTTTGGCTAAAGGGAAGGCCCAGTCAATGGTGGAAGCGAAGGCACCTGTTTCTGGGAAGGATGGCGTGCCGGTGCTGAAGGGGCGTGCCGGCACTGTTCATTCTGAACATTCCCAATTGGATGCTGAAATGGGAGACATTTTGGGTGGTGGAGAGGTTCATTCTGAACTTTCAGCTAATCCATTCGCTGCTCTTGCATCGGCTGCTGGTGGAGAGGTCCAGTTGGGAAGTAAGGATGCCTATCCAGCTCCTCTCAAGCGAGCAAGATCGGAGGTATCGCTGCCACCAAGGTCTATTTCTAAGTTGGATAAGCATAAAGGCAAAGGGAAGGTTCATTCTGCCATGAGTGTGGGGGTGTTCAGAAGCTCTCCTTCCCAGGCGAATCAGCCTCCTAGCAGTCAGGAAGGTCCCCAGGTTCTGGTGTTGTCACATTCAGAAGGGGGAGATGGATTTATTTCGATCGATGCTGTCTGTACTCAGGGTCCCCAGGCTGATGAGGAGGGTATTGCAGGGGAGGGCCTATCGGCCTCTTCTCTTTATTGTCTCCAGTAGACACTTTATTGGATGGGGATATTGTAGATTGTGTTATGAAGGAGGACCAGGGAAGGGTCCCAGTTTCCTCCACCTTGTAAATGAAGATTCTAGTATGGAATGTACGAGGAGCTCGAAAGCCTTCTTTTCGCTCCTCGTTTAGTAGATTATTGCTGTTACATAAATTTGATATTTGTATTCTCTTAGAAACCAGGTTGTCGGGTGATAGTCTTGCTCGATTTCGTAGACAGATTGCCCGATCCTGGTCTTCTTATGCTGTGGAGGCTGAAGGTTTGGCGGGAGGCATGCTGGCTATCTGGCGTGATGCTGCTGTTACGATTGATGCTTTTCATCAATGTAACCAGCTTATTAGTCTTGTTGTTACTGAGGGGACTTCTGATCCTTGGCTTCTATTAGCAGTTTATGCCAGTACGGACTATCGGGTGAGAAGGGTTCTCTGGTCGGAGCTGCTCTCGCTCCTTGCTCAGGGGTATCCGACTATTGTTGCGGGGGATTTCAACTGTATCACTGAGGCTAAAGAGAAACGTGGAGGTCGACGAGTTACTGGCTCAGCTGATATTTTGGAATTCAGAACCTTTATTGCTTCCTCTGGTTTGATGGATTTGGGATTTGGGGGGCCATAATTCACTTGGTGTAACAACCGCCAGGGGTCGGCCCGGGTCTGGGAAAGACTTGACAGAGCTATGGCTAATCCTCAGTGGTTCCAGAGGTTCTCGACGGTATCTGTCACTCACCTGCCTCGGATTGCTTCTGATCACTGCCCGATTATGATTTCCACTGAGGTTGATCAGCTTATGCGGAAACAGTTTAGGTTTGAGAAGTTCTGGACAGGCTATCCTGGTGCTCGTTCCATCATTTCTCAGATCTGGCATACTCCTGTTAGGGGTAATGCTTTTACCGGCTTTCTCGCCGTCTTAGGATGGCTAGGCATCGGCTGTCCAGATGGAACAGAATGGAGGTGGGGGATCTGGTCAGACAAGTTGAAAGTGTTGAAGAGAACATCACTATCTTACAGACTAAGGAGGATCAGGATGGCTTTCTGGTTGATTCGGATATGTCGGTGCTGAGGGAGCTGCTTGCTCGTCATCACTCCCTTCTCCGTCAGCAGGAGATGTACTGGTGGCAGCGGTCTAGGGTCCAATGGATTTGTGATGGGGATCATAACACCAGATTCTGTCATCAGGCTACCCTAAAGAGGCGGGCTGGTAATAGGGTTCGGAGGTTAGTTGATGATGAGGGGAATATTCGTGAGGATTTCCACTCTATCCGGGATCTTCTTCTTCATTTCTTCCAGTCTAGATGGACTGAGTCTTCAGGTGTTGGAGGTCCGGTTGTGCAGGTTCCGGAGGCCAGGAAGGTCTCCTCTATGGATAATGACATGCTTATTCGGACGATTTCTGCTGATGAGGTTAGGGAGGCCCTTTGGGGGCTTGGTCCGGATAAGGCCCCTGGACCTGATGGGTTCCCGCCATTCTTCTTTCGTTACTATTGGGACATTATCGGACAGGAGGTTGTTCAGGCTATCCTGGACGTTTTCCATGCTAGACATATTCCTTTAGATTGGAATCAGACTTATATCTCCTTGGTGCCAAAGTGTGTGGATGCTTCCCTCCCGCAGCACTTTCGGCCGATTAGTCTTTGCACTACATTGTACAAGGTCTGTGCTCGTCTTTTAGCTAGCCGCCTTGCTGTGGTGATCCCTCGCCTCATCTCTGTGGAGCAGGGGGCATTTATCAGAGGACGGTCTATTTCTGATAACGTCCTTATAGCCCAGGAGTTTATGTATGACCTACAGCGTGCCCCGGTCAGCCGATGTCTTATGGCCGTTAAGCTCGATATGGAGCGTGCTTATGATCGTATGTGCTGGGCCTTCTTGTATCGCACTCTTTTGGAGTTTGGGTTTGATGGTCTGTTTATTGAATGGATTATGGCCTGTATTGAAAGGCCCTCTTTTTCTCTGATCGTCAACGGTAGCCCGTCTGAGTTCTTTCGCTCCTCTGTGGGTCTTAGACAAGGCTGCCCTTTATCTCCTTTGTTGTTTATATTGGCTGCGGATGATCTTTCTCGTGCTTTATGTCAGGCTCAGATTGATCGTCGGATCACTCCCTTTATGGTCGAGTCTGAGGGGCCCTCCATTTCTCACCTACTTTTTGCTGATGACTATATTCTATTGGGCAGGGCCTCTATTGATGATGCTGCGTCATTTCATACTATTATCCAGAGCTATTGTCAGGCCTCGGGTCAAAAGGTCAATTTTCTCAAATCCTCTATATGTTTCAGCCCGAAGACTCCCAGGACCACCAGAGAAGTCATTATTCAGTTGTCAGGTATTACTTCTCAGGCGGATAAGCTTATGTATTTGGGGATTCCCATAACTGGGAGACGTCCCCGATGTTTTGATTATGCAGCGATTGAGAGGCAGGTTCGTCAGCGCATAGAGAGCTGGCAGGTCACTAATCTCTCGATGATGGCCAGGGTTATTATTATTCGCTCGGTTCTGTCCTCTCTTCCCTTGTATCTTATGTCGAATGCTGCTATTCCTATTACCTGCCTGAAGAGGATTGAAAAATGCTTTCGTGACTTTCTGTGGGCTTCTATGCAAGGAGGTCACGGGATGCATCTTTTATCTTGGGATATGGTCTGTATGCCTATCCAAGAGGGTGGTCTTGGCATTCAGTCTCTTATTACTCGTCGAGAGGCCCTTCTTGCTAGACATGCTTCGAGATTCCTTCTGGAGCCGCATTGCCTCTGGAGTTCGCTGATGCGATCGAGGTATGGTGATTGGTCGTCTGACTCGTCTATTTCTCCGCCTCATGGTTGTTCCTCCTTCTGGAAGGCGGTTTGTCATTATGGTCAGACTATTTTGGAGCATACTTCGTGGATGATTGGAGATGGCTCATCGATTGATGTTGTCCAGGATTCATGGATTGCTGAGCTTCCTCTTTCTAGGTGGCCATCCTTCATCAGCATTGATGTCCCATCTAACTTAAGGGTTAAGGATTTGATCTCCTCTGATCCCCCAGCTTGGCATATCCCCTTGGTGACCAGTTTCTTTGGATTGGATCTCTCTCGTCGGATTGTCTCGATGCCTCTTATCTCTGAACACTCTTCGGACACCAGGATCTGGCAGAGAACCTGTCTTTCTAAGGCCCCCTCTAGGGATCTGGTCAACTTGTTTAGGCCTCAGTCCCAGCGCTCGGTTAATGCAGCTTGGATTTGGAAGCTTCCTATTATCCCCAGGGTTCAGCTGTTCATTTGGAAGCTCATGTGGGACTGTCTCCCTACTTGTGGTCTTCTTTCGCGTAGGGGCTTATCTATTCAGCCGACCTGTCCTTTATGCTTTCTGGAGGAGGAATCTTCTGATCATGCTATCTTTGGCTGCCCCAGAGCTAGACAGGTCTGGATCATGATAGGTTACACTAGTAGCCAGGATGACTTGGGCTCTCATCATTCTTCCTTTCTCTCTGATCTCCGACAGTGCTCCATTCAGAAGAAAGGTTTGTGGGCTACTACGGCGTACCAGATCTGGCTGTCCAGGAATCTGTTCATCTTTACTGGAGAAAATCTTTCCACTCTTAGCATTGTGAGGAAGATTAGACTCTTGATGGCGGACTATGCCCGTATTGGTTTTGACACCTTTGGCCTCTGGGGTTCCCCTGCTGCTTCGGCAGCGAACCGGCAAACGGTTTTCATTTCTTGGGAACCCCCTCCTCCAGGGGTGGTCAAACTCAACTTTGACGGGAGTGTCCGTGGTAGAGCTGATGGATCTGGCTTTGTTATCCGCGGTACTCATGGTGGTTTATTGGCAGCTGGAGGATTTGGCTCTCTAGACTCCTCTGTCCCCATGTCTGAGCTTTATGCGGCCTGGGTGGGTATTTCATTTGCTGTTCGTACTCTTCACGTTCAGAGGCTCTTCATCGAGGGTGATTCCATGACGGTCATCTCTTGGCTGAAGAAGGTGATTTGCCCTTCTGGTCATACCAATCTGATCCTTAGGGATATTTGGTCTATGCTGCGGGATATGGATAGTGTCCAGATCCGCCATATCTTCCGGAAGGCCAATGCGGCGGCGGACTGGGTTGCATCATTTGTGGCCCAGCATGCCGGGTCGTGGACGTGGAGTGCTGGCGATCCCTGCCCTATTCCTTTGAAGCAAATTTTGTACTCGGATCTTTCTGGGCTGACTCGCACTAGATGAGTGTGATCGCCCGCTTGTACCAAAAAAAAAAAAAAAAAGAAATAGGGAAAGAACAGGTAAAATAGCTAGCAACAAAAATAAAAAATCAAGAGAATTCATTGCAACATATAATCAAAATAGGTCCTAGCTTCTTATTGGCCAGTTATATCCGATGATATCCAATAGCGAAGCAGAAGTAATTAGGCACTGACTTCTGCCTCATCGCCAGCACCTTCTGATGGAGGATCTTGGCACAAAAAACTTTAAAAAATCCCACAAATCCGACCAACCATGATTGAAAAATGGGGTACCACAATCGGCTCTAGAGGTAAGACAGAAGATTAAAGACTAAATTTCATCAATCGACAAGAAAAAGGAAGAAAAAAAAATTCTACCTTCTAGCCAGTTGCAACCCCCGTTCAAAATAGGGCATACAGAAAAAAGAAAAGAAAAAAAATCAATCATGAGTCATCAAAGATGAGGAGGGTGGAACGCAGCGAATTCCTCCTTTGATCATCGACCATCAATGGACCTCTCGATCAGGGTTGATTGGCCTCCAGGTGGCAACTAATCAGCTGCTCAAATAGGATTGGTTGATTGATGAAGGAATTGATCCGATAATAACCGAGCACACCTCAGATTACGTAACAATAATTCAGATCATTTTATAGAAAAAAATAATTAAACAAATAAATAATGTCGCAAGAAAAATAATCAAGCAACAAATAAAAAGATCAGCACACTAGATGTAATGTGATACAACCTTTTATCCTTGGCCTACGTCCACGAGCAAAACCTCCTTGACAATTCTTTTATTTATTAATCTACGGCACAAAATTACAAGAGAAAATGATAAGAACTTACCTCTCAAAAGCTTCAGAACCCTCTCATAAGAACTCCAAAAACCTCACCAACAAGATCATCTTCAAAGTGTACCCTTAACCCATGCTCACAGCCTCCTTTTTATAGACCAAAACCCTATTCCTGCATGAATTGGAACAATAACCAGCCGTTGGATCAAAACAAAAATGATGGCCTGGATGTATAGGAAAGTAAATCCTATTCCTGCATGAATTGGGACAATAACCAGCCGTTGAATCAAAACAAAAGGATGGCCTGGATGTATAGGAAAGTAAACCCTATTCCTGCATGAATTGGGATAATAACTAGCCATTAGATCAAAACATGAAATGATGGCCTGGATGTATAAGAAAGTAAACCCGTGCGAGTATAATTAATGGGCTGCGCATAGATCTGCATCTCAACAATTCTCCCACTTGAAGACATATGGCGAATGCCAAAGAACATCATCCCTAGAGGCCTTGCCAACCTCTCATTGCTTAAGTAGCTCCAAGACCAAGATGAGCTTTACTGCAATTTAGCTTCTCTCGAGTCACAGGCTTGGTCAATATATTCGCTGGATTGCATTGGTATGAATCTTCAACAGTGAGATTAAACCATCATCAACCATATTTCTCACAAAATGATAGTGAATGTCGATGTGCTTTATTCGAAATGAAACACCGGATTTTTTGCCAAGTGTAATGCACTTTGACTATCACAATTCACTCTTATCACATCATGCTTCATCCTGAATTCCCCAAGAAGCCTCTTAAGCCAAATAGCTTTTCTACATGCATGTGTCATGGCAATATATTCTGCCTTTGTCGTTGATAATGCGACCACTGACTAAAGCTTGGACTCCCATCTTATAGCACCACCACCCATAGAGAACACATAGCCTATGGTAGATCTCCTTCTGTCATGATCTGCTGTAAAATCAGAATCCACATATCCAATGCACTCCAAATCTACTGAACCAAAACAGAGTGAGAAATCAGATGTCCCCCTTAGATATCTAAGGATCCACTTAACTGCTTTTCAATGGTCATTACCTAGATTTGTCATAAATAAGCTCACAACTCCCACTGCTTATGCAATGTCTGATCTTGTACTTACCATGGCAAACATAAGACTCTCTACTACTGATGAATATGGTACCAAGGCCATGTCAGCCTTTTATGCTTTTGTGCTGGGTGATTGCTCTGCCGACAATTTTAATTGGATAAGAAACATAGTAGAAACCAGCTTTGCATTCTGCATATTAAGCGTCGTAGAACCTTCTCTACGTATCTCTTTTGTGAAAGCCAGACCTTCCTATCCTTCCTCTCCCGTAGCACCTTCATCCCGAGTATTTGGTTTACGACTCCTAAGTCTTTCATTTCAAACTCCCCAGCCAACTAAGTTTTCCAATTTGATATCTGATTCTTGCTATTTTCTGTAATCATCATATCATCGACATATAACAGCAAGATATAGAGCTTCTATCATCATAACTACATGAATATGCACAAAGATCTTCCTTCAATCGGTCAAATCCCAAACTCACCATAAAGAAATCAAATCGCTTGTACCAATACCTTGGTGCTTGTTTGAGATCGTACAATGATTTGTTCAGCCAACAAACCAACTCTTCCTTGCCTTTTTCAACAAACCTTCAGGTCATGACATATAAATCTCCTGTTCCAAATTACCATGTAAGAAAGCTGTCTTTACATCCATATGCTCAAGTTCTAAATCTATGAATGTCGCGATCGCCAAAACAACTTGAATAGTAGTCAATCAAACCACCGGTGAGAAAATCTCATCAAAGTTAATCTCTAACTTCTGAGCATAACCCTTTACCACCAAACGCACTTTGAATCTATCCACATTTCTATCTGAATTCTTCTTCACTTTATATACCCACTGATAGCCAATCGGACTCCTTTCCTTCGGTAGAGCTACAAGTTTCCAAGTCTTATTCTTCCGAAGTGCCTCTATCTCCTCTTTCATAGCATAATGCCACTTTTTAGCATTGGTAGACTCACAAGCCTCCTTATATGAAGTTTGCTTATCCTCCTCCGCTAAAGCAACATAAGCACAAACATGATTAGCACAAGGAATGAAAGAAGTGAGATAGTCAATACCTAAAAGGATGTCTAATGACCCTCCTAGGCCGCTCTGACTCAGCTTATGGTTCATCTAGAGAGATAGCATCTTCAGATGATTGTAAAGACTCTGCGCCCGATTTACCAGCTACTGTCTCGTCATTTGATTGTACTTGCTCTGATTGCTACTTATCACATGCATCAAAGAACTCAATAGAAATAACAGCTTTATCCTCTATTCTTCCTTGGTGCCTTGAAAAGATTCTTCATTAAAGATAATGTCTTGGCTAATAATGATCTTGTGGGTAGTAGGGTCCCACAATCGATACCCCTTTAGTCCTTTAGTATAGCCAAGAAAAATACACCTTCAAGAGTTCATATCTAATTTTGTTTTTTGTTTTTTGTTTTGGATCCATGCATATGCATCACATCCAAAAACACGAAGATGAGAATAATTTACTAACTTACCACTTCAAAACTCCTCTGAAATTTCACACCCAAGAGTTTTTGTCGGTACTCGATTAATCAAGTAACATACCATATTCACAGCCTCTGTCCAAAACCTCTTGTCAAGTTTTGTAGAACTCAATATATTTCGGACCTTCTCTATGAGTGTTCTATTTAACCTCTCTGCCACACCATTTTATTGTGGTGTACCAAATGCTGTAAGGTGTCGCCAAATTTCATGCTCTCTACAAGACTTCTCAAATTCCTTGGAGTAATATTCCCTTTCATTATCTGAATGTAGATACTTTATTTTTAAACCTTTTTCTGTTTCCACTAGAGCCTAAATTTTTTTAAAAGTCTCAAAAACATCAGATTTATGCTTCAAAATATATATATCCAAGCCTTACGAGAATAATCATCAACAAAGGACACAAAATAGGAACACCCACCTAGTGACTTATCAGGTGACTCCCAGGTATCTGAATGGATTAAATCAAGAAAGTCCTTAATTCGATGCAGTGATAAAGAGAAAGAAAGCATTCTTTGCTTGCCATAGATGCAGTCTTCACAAAATTCTAGTGACGCTGACTTATACCCTGAAAAAAGCTTTCTATTTGATAATAGTTGTAGCCCATGCTCACTCATATGTCCCAAATGACGATGCCAAATCATAGAAGACACAATGTTTGCAGTTGCTACTGCTGTCTCTCTCACCTGAGTTTTGCCCACTAATTTATATAGATCACCCAAAGCTCTCCCTTCATCACCACCAAACTCCCTTGGCACACCTTCAATTGGTTTTTCTTCTCGATAAACTTGAGACCTTACTTGCAAAGCTTTCCAAGTGATAGCAGACTCTTACGAAGTGCAGGGATATGCTGTAGATTAGAAAACATCCAAATTGAACCATCAAACATATTAATCTGAACATCTCCAATTCCAACCATAGGACAAGTAGCATTGTTACCCAAATAAATAAGTCCACCATCCCATGATTTGTATGTATGAAACCACTCCTTAAAAGGAGTCATATGAAAAGACGCCCCTGAATCCAAAATCCAATGATGTGCAAGTTCAAAGCTTTCAATTGCTATCAAAGCATCCCCATCTTCTGAAATAGATAAATCAGTTTCGCCTTTTGCTACATTACCTTGAAAACTTTCTTATTCAACTTTTGTATCAACTCCTTTAGTCCGGCAATCTTTCTTTACATGCCCTGTTTTTCCATAATTCCAACACTTTACCTTCTTTTTGCCCTTGGATTTAGATCTCGATTTTTCTTGATTACAACGTTCCTTCTCGAAAGGTCTTTCCTATGCTAACATGGCCTCCCCAGAAGAGCTTCCTTGGCTAGATCTCCACCTCATCTCTTCTGTTAGCAATGATGCAACAACTGATTCCATCTTGAGGGTTTCAATATGACTCAAGTTCATAATGAGATTATCTCAAGATTTTGGCATAGAACACGGTAAAATGTTGGCCTTCTTTTTATCTTTAATTTTCACATCTAGGGTTGTAAACTTGCTCACAATGGAATTGAATACTCCCAAGTGCTCCTAAATTGATGCCCTATCCTTTATCTTTAGATTATATAATTGCTATCTCAAATAATTTTTATTCATCAAAGACTTTCTTTCAAAGAGATTCTTCAACTTTTGCCAAATCCCTTTTGCAGTAGTCTTTGTCTCAATATTAAATAATGCAGAATCATCTAGTGCCATATCAAGGTTTGCCATAACCAGTTTATCTTTCTCCATATATTGCCCATCTAACATCTCTTGCGTTTATTTTCTTTTTCTTGCAAAGCAATTTCACAACCATCCTTGATCAATACCGCCTGCATTTTCATCTTCCAAAGTGCAAAGTTTGATCCATCAAATCTTGGTACTTCATATTTAGTTGTCTTTACCTTGCCCATCATTGCTTCAAAAATAATCTCTTAAAAGATCAATCTTGCTCTAATACCAAACTGAAGGAACTGACCGGATAATAACTGAGCACACCTCAAATTACATGGTACACAAATGCAGCAATAATTTAGATCGTTTTGTAGAGAAAAATAATTGAACAAATAAATAACGTCGCAAGAGAGATAATCAAGCAATAAATAAAAAGATTAACACACCAGATGTAATGTGGTTCGGCCTTTTATCCTTGGCCTACGTCCATGGGCAAGACCTCCTCGATAATTCTTTTATTTATTAATTCATGACACAAAATTACAAAAAAAAAAGATAAGAACTTACCTTTCAAAAGCTTCAGAACCCTCTCATAAGAACTCCAAAAACCTCACCGGACATCTCCAAAGCGTACTCCCAACCCATTCTCATAGCCTTCTTTTTATAGACCAAAACCCTATTCCTACATGAATTAGGACAATAACCAGCCTTTGGATCAAAACAAAAAGGATGGCTTAAATGTATAGGAAAGTAAACCCTATTTCTGCATGAATTGAGACAAGAACCAGCCATTGGATCAAAATAAAAAGAACGGCCTGAATGTATAGGAAAGTAAACCCTATTATTGCATGAATTATGACAATAACCAGCCATTAGATCAAAATATAAAAGAACGGCCTGAATATATAAGAAAGTAAACCCATACGAGTATAATGGCCATGCATAGGTTTGCATCTCAACAATTGATCCTATTAAAAGTTCTTTACATGAAAAATATAACATGAAATTTTTGGTAAAAAAAAAGATAATACATCACTCCTATAAAGCCAATCTTTCCATTTGATGTGGCATAAAATGAGCATCCAATCAGAGAATGGATATTTCACTAGAGTCCAAAGCAATAAGATCTATGATCCATCTAGGAAAGAAATCCCACGGAAGACATCATATAAATATTTGGTTGTTCATAGCTAAATAAACTAAAAGAAGGCTCTTTCCGACAACCATACAAGGCACCTTTACACATGTACAAAAAAAAAAAAAAAAAAACAAAACAAAAAAAACAAAAACAAAAAAAAAAAAAAACAAAAAAAAAAAACAACTAAGATATTTTCTTATATCATCTCTCTTCCGTGATCTCTATATTGACCTATGCATGACAGGGTCCTTTAGAGTATATCTTTGGCCTAACATCTTAAACAACCTCAATCTAATGCCTGTTTGATTGGATAGAGTTGCTAAAAATCTTGATTTTATTTTACTGCTTGTTTGCCTAATAAAGCCAGGATTACCATTTCTTTAAAATATGAATTCCTTGACTTGAAAAAAATGGATATTTCACCGCTTCTACACAAGAATCATAATTCTATTTAAAATCTTATCACCTTTAATTTTATTTTTTAACTTTACCTTTATGCATAAAGAAGTATATTGCTCCTAATATTAAATTTAATATAACCTATATCTTATTATCACCAAAAAAATTAATATAACAACTTTTACTATATCATTCAATTATAATATAATATAGTATAATATTAAATTTAATGTTATAATATTATTATAAAAAATGGTGTAACAACTTGTATTATATTATTGTATTATTATATGAAAGTTGTATTTTAATGTTATAATATTAAGCTTAATATTATATTTATCACCATAAAGATTTAATAAAAAAACTTTCATTATAATATAATCTCAAATTATAATTTAATAATTAATTTAATTTAAATTTAATGTTAATAATATAAAAATGAATATTACAACATAACTGGTTTTATTAATATAAAAATAGAGTTTATTAATTTTCTAAATCATTTTTTTTCATGTAAGGATGGAACGATAAACTCATAATAAACCTTATTTCATTTCTTAAATTTACTCCATGTAACAAACACAAAAGTAGGATATTTTATTCCTCTCTTTATTTCATTATTATTGCGTTTCAAATGAGCATGATATTTCGATCTCGGTCGTTGCATGGGTTGATATCAAGGAGCTGATTTATAGACAAAATAATAAATTCTGAAGCTGATGTTATATATTTATTCTAATAAAAAATATATTTCTATACGTACCAATGGTTATCTCCTATAATTTGTTTTTTTGTTTTTTTTTTTTCAAATTTAATGGTAGACCATGGAGCAGCCCGTGGTCTGTGCCGACCGTGGCCGATTGACTCGCATTGTCCTGCCGTGAATCGGAAGCCAGGAAACCAGGGCGACCTGCCAGCCCCAGGGCGGGTCGACCCCGCCCGCCCCCAAACGTTTTATTAAACTCGATGGCGGCTGTCCTTAGTTTAGCAACTCATCTCATAGGTTCGTTTGTTTTATTTATTGCTCATCGGCTGGGCTAGTAAACTCCGACCTCATTTTGGAGCTTTTCCGCGATCCCACCCGCCCTCCCATCTTTCAGCAGCAGCGCCTCCTTCCTCCGCCCTTCTGCCCTTCGAAACGATAGACACCGCCACCTCCAATCTACCTTTTCGTGCTTTTGCCCTCATTTACCGTCCCTCCTCTCCTCTGCTGCTGCTGCTGCTGCTAGGGTTTCTGTTCCTCTCCATATCCTTGCGCTTCGTCGTCAGTGGGGCGAGCTGGGCTCTCCTCGCCACCGCCGACCGTAAGGTCCACCAGATCCTGGAAGAACGTAGGCCCGCGGAGCCGCGAGATGTTCTGGCAAATCCCCAATTTGTCCGCTTCCTCTCCAGTGAGTGGAAACCCTAGTTACGATATTCCCTGTAGCTTCTCAATGCGGTTGAAATTCGTTCTTCTGCTGGATTTGATGGGAGTAGAAAAAGTAACTGGTCGGATTTTCGTCTGTCCATCTCTCCTGTTTCTTTTACTCGATTCAATGTTACCCTCTGTTTGGTTTGAACTTTTGTTTTCTCGCTCGTACAATGATCTCACTCGTTCGTAGTTAACGTTTGCTAAATAATTTTTGTTCTCTAGCCCTCCCAAGTATCTTAGTTATTTTTACTAAGTTCTGCTTTGTTAAATAATCACTGCATCCAATAAGTCAAGCAATATTTGGTGAGGCTTGTCTAATTTGGTATATATTTGTTTTGGAACCACATCAGCTTCTCTCCTAGGACACAGTTTTAGCTATTATTTCTCCAAGCGTTTTCAGGAGGTAGCAGTTGGTAGCAATCTTTTCCCATTTCTTCCCCCAAAGAAAGACGATAAATAACCTCTGCTGGGCTAAGTTTTCTGGTGGGCCATTAATGGAGTTAAGTTGTTCACTAGCTGCAGCAGTGCTTGGTTCTTTCTGTGCTTGAAGTTTGTCTGGGAAACTTGAGCGGTTGTACTAACGTATGTTCGATCTTGACATGACAAGACCGTTCCTTGGGTCATAAATGTCGCTATAATGAGCGCTTTAAGGTTTGTTAGGGCATGCTGTGCTAGCTGATATGTCAGAAAAGGGAAAAAAAAACCCCTTGCTGGCCACTTCAATAGAACTAATTTGCAAAACTTACAGCAGACAGTTGTATATGTGGTAATATGCACAATGTTATCTTTTGTAAAGCAAGGATTGAGGGAGCACTTGAAGCAAAATCATCAATATACCTGATTTACTACTCCACTAGCATGATGATGAATCGAATTCTGTATTTTATGTCCAATGTTTAGTCTTCAAGCTGTGCGCTGAATTTTGCTGGCAAAACTCCTTTGCGTTAAATAAGATAGGAGCTTTATGAAATTTGCCCCTGGAACCCCCTTTAGTGCAATACTATTTTCCAATTTCCTTTTTCAATTATGATTGTATATATGATTTGGGGATACTTGGAAAATTCTGATTGTCGGGCCATGTGACATTTTACTGAGCAAGGGAAGAACTGCTGTCTTAAGAATATGCTACGAAGCTATTCGCATCCTGCATGCTTGAGTAAATTACCTGCTGCTCCTCATCTAAATTTTGATCTTGACCATATGTGAAAGCTTCTAGACAGACATTGTTTTTTCTACTTGTCTACTTTCTAGAAAAACGTTAACATTTTTGTCATGTCACTAAAATTGTAAATCACTAACAAACCCTTCATGAAAAAGGTTGCAACCTGTGGGCCCAATGTAAACCCTTTTGAACTTGCTGATTGTAATCATCAGGCTTTTCTGCTGGCTATAGTCTATGTTCATGACTTTGTCAGAAATTTATTTGCTCTCTTTCTGTTTATTTTTGTGGCAGTTAATGTGCATAGTCGAACACAAGCATCCTATTCAACTTATTATCCTATTCTCGTACTACTAGAATTATTTTTATACTTAGGTTGTTTGTATCATTTTTGCAGGTGGAATTCATTTTGGACAAAGAGAACTTCACATTGGAAGAGCTTCTGGATGAGGAAGAAATAATCCAAGAATGCAAAGCTTTAAACACACGCTTGATAAATTTGTAATATTCTATTTCAGTCTTGTACCATATCGATCTGTAGTATTAGGCAATATAAAGAAATGCAGCCTGTAAATATTAAACACAAGGCCTTATGTCCACGTTGTCTATCTTTACCTTTTATTGCTAGGATATATAAGTAACTTAATCTGCAAACCTTATCTCATCTACATGGTCTTAAATTAAAGATCTTATTCACATCTTATGATTTGTACCTTGTGCACATTCCTTATATAACACTTACTAATGTTGTTAAGAGTGGGATTGAGCTGTAAATGATGGAGAGGTTTAGATTAGATTGGATCATGAATCGGATCACAGGTCATCAGATTTCCTGATTTCCTTCAAAAATGTTGAAAATAAAAAATATGAAAAGTGAAGGATAAGTCAACTACAACGTAGATGAATGGGGAATAAAAAGCTATACATATAAAAAGGCTAGTTGCTGGGTAGATGAATGGAGAATAAAACACTATACATATAAAGGCATAC
>UESW01001854.1:81832-259927 GCA_900491605.1 Calamus simplicifolius
GACCCCAACCCCAAGTGATAAGATATGATGGATATCTTATAAATGGAGTTCGATTTCACACCCAAAAACGTGATAGTACCAGATGTGTTCAGAATAGTGGTGTCACTTTAACTGCTAAAACAATGCAAGTGTCTAGCTCGAAGGACAAGAACCCGATAATTTCAAACATGTCCTTTTATGGGGTTCTTCAGGACATATGGGAACTTGATTATATTGAAATTAAGGTGGTAGTTTTTAAGTGTCAGTGGGTTGACAGCTCTAGTGGAGTTAAAGAAGATGAAGATGGATGCACATTGGTTGATCTTACGAAAATTGGACATAAGTTAGATTCTTTTATTTTGTCTACTAATGCCCAGCAAGTGTTTTATGTAGAAGATGGAAATGATCTAGCTTGGTCGATTGTAGTTCCAAACTCAAGGCACATATTTAGTGGTTATTCAAATGATGACGAGTTAGGTGATATGGTATTAGAACATTGTGTTATCAAATCATTGCCTGATATACAGTCTTTTGATATTATGGATGATTCTCATCTACCTTATGTGCGGGATGATAGTGACGGTACTTGGATTGACAATAATTAACATAAAATGGTAATAGCTTTGTTAATCGTACATTCGCTTGTTTTTGTTATTTTATTATATTTATTTTTATATATTATTTTTTGTTAAAATAATGATAATTTACTCTTATTGTACAGGTTGCCGACTGTGAATGAAGAACCTATGTCAAGCGCAGAAAAGTCAAAAGAAAAAGGGGTCCAACAACTATGCCTAGAGTAATAAAAGCTAGGTATCATGGAGAAGTAAAGGAGGTGACTTACAATAGAAGAGGACAATCTTTAGGGGAGTTAATATGGAAATGCAAAGTTATCTAGGTGTTATTGCCAGAACCACTGTGCCTATTAATTTCAAAAATTGGCTTTCAGTTCCTGAAGAACTGAAAAACAAAATTTGGATTCAATAAAGGTAAGTTTTTTTTTTAATTTTTAATTGAATTTTGATTTCATTAGTATGCTCTTATGTATTTCTATGTTTTTGTAGAAAGCTTATAATGTGCCAGCAGAAGGAAAGAATCATATTTTGTCATCTGCTTGTACAAAATGGAGACAATTTAAGTTCAAGTTGAGGACAAAATTCTTGAATCCATTGGAAGATATGCGACGCTTATTTGACAACCCTCCTAAGAACTATCCATTCATAAAAAAAGATGCTTGGAATGCCTTTGTCAGCAGGTATAGTTCTCCAGAATTTAAGGAATGGAGTAGGTTGCAAAGTGAAAGAGCAAAAAGCAATGAGTATCGACATCATTCTTCTAGGCATGGATTTGTTAATGTGGAAGAAAATATAGTAAGTGTTAAATATTTAGTTTGTATTGTTGAGTAATTATTAGCTTATTTTTTATTAATATATCATTGTCTAATAATTATAGAAAAAAGAGATGGGCACTGATGAAGACATTGGACGAAGTGTTGTATGGAAAGCTGTTTATTCAAAAGGTGATGGTTCTGATAGTGAAGTCATCCAAGAAGTCATACAGAAGATTGTAAGTAAATCTATTATTATTCATTTAATAGCTAATTATAGATTCTTTTATAACTTCCTAATGTATGGTTCGTTTTGTCTACATATCAGGATGAATATATAATGAAGGTGAAAGATGGATCAATACAAGAATCGGGACAAAAAGACATACTAGGAATGGCATTGGGAAATCCGAACATGGTGGTCGAGTAAGGGGTGTTGGAGGCATGGTTACCCCTAAAACCTATTTCAATCTTCTGAAAAGAACAAAAACAAGCGAACTATTACAACATTTGTTAGAAGAACAAAAAATACTGAACCAACAACAAAGAGAAGATGCAGAGGAAAGAAAATCATTACTTGATGAGCTACGTAAACTTCATGAAGAAAACAAAAAGTTGAGAGATATTTCAAAAATTGCTGCAAGTGCTCAATATGTTTCAGACAAAGCTAGCTGCTGCTCAATTAAAAAACTGCATCCAAATAAAACTGTTGCTGATTCTGATACACAAAATGATGAAAATATAGAATTTATTGCCATTGGACAAAGAAACATGCAAAAGGTATGTTAATATTTACTTATATTTGTAGCAATTTATTTAAATTCATAGTACTTATATTTTCTAATGTTATTGCTTTGAAGGGAAAACCATGCAAATTGGCAGTAGAATCTATTAATATTATGATTGGATATGGTACAATGATTGAGAATGTAGAACCAAACTCTGTTGTACATGGAGTTCCTTTGGGTATTCATAATTATCGTGTATCTATTGATGTTTGTTTTGACAATGATGCTCTCCTTCCAATAACAATTGGTGATGATCCTGTGAAAGTTAAAGATTTTGTTGGTTCTCACGTTGCATGGCCTCGATCATTAGTTATTGATGATCAAAGAAAGGTATCTAAAACCTTTTAACTTATCTTTAAATTTGTGATTAATTTATATTGATAAACTATTTGTTATGTAACATATGTGAATTGAATTTTATTATTATGAACAGGCTAAGATTGTCCCTCAAAAATTACAGATAGAAAACAAAGAAAAGGGTCCATGGAGTTTATCATATTTAAAGAATCACATTGCAAAAAGTTTGGGAGATACAAATACAATAATGGTGGTATTGGATGTTGGTGTCTTTGGTCATGAACGAGTTTGTTATATTATTCAAGAAGATATTGATAACTTTTGCTCAATGGATAAGATTACTTGTAGTTGTATTGTGCTATATATGATGTAATAATTAAGATATTTTTATATTTTTTGCATTTCATATGCAATTACTATATGTTACAAGTTTCTAATAAAAACTGTGGGATTGAATAATTTGATTTGTGTAGCTATTTATACAACCAAATCAAGAAATCAAAACTGCTCAACATGTATGGCTTTATAGACCCTGGACAGATCTCTGTACACTCTGGATCGCTGGAGTACGATCAGATTTGATTGCTAAAAGATTAGAGCGTTGTTATGTGGATCAATTGTTTCTAGCTCCTTATAACTCTGGGTAAGTGGTTTTTTAATGAAATTTGATACTTTTGATATTAAGTTGTTGATTATTGTTATTATGTTTATGAAGGGATCACCGGTCCTTGGTGGTTATTGACCCTCATGGGGACAAAGTGTATTTCTGTGATTCTATTGGACGTTCAGTGAGAAAAGAATTGAAATGTGTTATTAATACGTAAGTATTTATTTCTTTTTAATTTTGCAGTAATTTGTCTGGATTATATCGTTTGAGTCTCACACTATTACTATACTTTGTTAAATTAGTGCACTCAAAATATACAATGCTAAAGCTAACCGAGTTGCAAGAAAATACTTACTTGGGAGTCAATTAAGGTATATTGAGTTGGCATATTCTTTTTAATAATTCATAAAATTAGATCTTATTTGTTTTAATCTTATAAAAACTTTTAAATTTATTTTTCAAGTGTCCAAAGCAACCATCTGGTGTTGAATGTGGCTATTATGTCATCATGTATATAAAGGAGATCATCGAGAATTATATCATTTCAACCGATGAAAAGGTACGTATGTTATTATTGCGTAGATGATTCACATAAGTTCTACTTTTTATGATTTTAGATTTTTATGTCATGTTTTATTTAGTGCTCTTTTTATGAGTAACTTATATGAAAAGGTTTGTTATTATTGCGTAAATGATTCATATAAGTAGTACTTTTTATGATTTTAGATTTTTGTATCATGTGTTATTTAGTGCTCTTTTCTGATTAACTTATGTATATATGCAGTTTGGCGAGAAGAAAACTTATAAACAAGAAGAGATCGACATTATGCACGGAGAATGGGTCGAGTACTTACAAGGTTTCATTTGAAGAAATGTTATGTGGAAAGATGTTTGTATGATAGTATTGGACATTTTAATTCAATGTATTTGAGGTTTTTTGGAATTAAAACTATATGTTTGTATGATAGTAAATGTTTGTATGATAGTTTGCACGAGAATTCAATATTTTTAGGATTTTTTTGGAATTGAAATTATATGTTTGTATGACAGGATTTGATATTAGACTACTTTTTAATATAAAATGTAGTCTAAATGTTCATAATAGACTACATTTTTTTGATAAAAATGTAGTCTAAATGTATTTAAAGACTACATTTTATTGACTTTAGACTACATTTTCTGATAAAAACGTAGTCTAAATGTATTTAAAGACTAAGTTTTTTCGACTTTAGACTATTTTTTGATAAAAACATAGTCTAAATGTATTTAAAGACTACATTTTATTGACTTTAGACTATTTTTCTGATAAAAATGTAGTCTAAATGTATTTAAAGACTACATTTTATTGACTTTAGACTATATTTTCTGATAAAAACGTAGTCTAAATGTATTTAAAGACTACATTTTTTTCGACTTTAGACTATGTTTTCTGATAAAAACATAGTCTAAATGTATTTAAAGACTTCGTTTTATTGACTTTAGACTACGTTTTCTGATAAAAACGTAGTCTAAATGTATTTAAAGACTACGTTTTTTTTTTTTTACTTTTAACTACGTCTAAAAATGTAGTTTAAAAGAGGACTTTTAACTACAGTCACACTTTTAACTACACTCACTAGACTACGGTTTAGAAAACGTAGTCTATATATAAAAGACTATATTTTTTAGACGTAGTCTAATTAAAAAATTGTTGTAGTGCAAGAACACCTTAGGAATTTCACTATCACCACTAGCCTACCTGGCTAGCAAACTTGTTTACGGGCACAAGCAATCAAGCCTTTCACACTAGCCCTCCAAGCTAGTCTTCTTGTTTATGGGTACAAGGGGACCTTATACACTAGCCCTCCAAGCTAGTCTTCTTGTTTATGGGTACAAGGGACCTTACACACTAGCCCTCAAAGCTAGTTTTCTTGTTTACGGTACAAAGAGACCTTACACACTAGCCTTCCAGGCTAGCATACTTGTTTATGGGCACAAACAAGCCTTACAAGTTTAAGTACAATAATATCAAGATTATACAACAAGCTCCTAATAATTAGTAGATAAAGCAATGAAATACTTTACAAATATTGAAGAATACTTCACAAGATGGCTTATTCCTTTGAGCACGTTAGAGCAATGATGAAGCCTTTGATTGAAGCTTGAATGCTCTTCAAAGAAGGTTGATGGAGCTTTAAGACCATTTGAAAAATCAGCAACGAATGAACTCCGATGGATTTGAAACAATGAATACAACTCTCCAATAACCTCTCTTACAAACAATAAAACTTTCTTTCAAATGATTCTTTTCACAAAGATTTTCAACAAGATTTTTACTCTATTTTTCACTCTTTTCTTCTTTCTTTTACTTCTATTTTTCTTTCCTCTTTTCTTGCTCTAGAATAACTAATCAACAGCTCAATATATAGAAGAAGAAAAATTATAGCCGTTGCATATTACTGTTGTGAAATAAAGGAGGGAGTGAGAGAGAGAGAAAAAATCCGACCAAGAATCTATCCGTTTTCCAATCAAAAATAGCATTCCAATCTCATAAGACAGCAAGCCAAGAAAAATTAGCATGTCAAAAGTCCAAACCAGCATTCCAAGAGAGAATTGGCATTCCAACAACATGTTCCAAAAAACCATTAGCCGTAGAAAAAATAAATCAAAGAAGAATTGGCATTCAAACAATGCTACCAAAAACCATCAGCCGATTCATTTAAGAAATTAGCATACCAGAAATCTCAAATTGGCATTCCAATGAAATAATTAGCACGCCAAAAGAAATGACAGGGAGCTGGCAGAGAGCATTTAAAAATTGGTATGCCAAATTGAAAAGTTGGCATCCCAACCTTCAAGTAATAGGGAGCCGTAGAGACGTTTTGAAATTGACATTCCAAAATTAATTAATAGGGAGCCGGCTTTTGAAATTGGCATTCCAAAATCAATTGACAGGGAGTCGTAGAGGACGTTTTGGAATTGGGAATTCCAAAATCAAATAATAGGGAGCCGACAGAGAGCTTTTGGATTTGGAATTATAACACCATCCATTAGCATGCCAAGATAGAAGCCAGGGAATCGAATGCTTTTAAATCTTAATTGTTCAACAAAATTTCGGTCATCCAATAAATATATGAAAAATAGTTTTAGCACTCAATCAACTCCAAGAAAATATTCACGACATGTAGAGGCTAAATAAAACTTATAGAATAAAGATTTGATTACGAAGATTGTAAGAATGATTTGTAAAATAATTAAATCTAATTCAAGATAATGCAAATATAAATAAACTTGAAAGTCATTTTGTCAAGTGAATCATCCAAATATAAAATATATAAAAATCATCCAGTGATTACGCAATCCAAGTCCTTTGGAAAAATAATTTAATTGCTCCAAACCTTTTGAAAACAATTTAAATTGTAAAGCATATCCATAGAATTAATACTTACCTTTCATTTTGAATCACAATTTATCTTAGATTGAAGTAACACCATCTTCTTGGTGATTCATCTGAAATTCATTTAACTCAACTACAAAATCATTAGTATCATACTTAATTATTTTATAGTCATCAAAATCAATATAAGGCCAATAGATCTCATCAACTCTTCAACACTCAAAAATTCAAGATCTTTAGTTTTTTCAATAACAGCAATAATGGGCTCATATTTTTCATGCAAGCTGATAATAATTTTTTCAATAATTCTCTGATCAGAATTAGTATCCCCATATATCTTCATTTGATTCACAACCTCCATAACTCTAGTGAAATAATCCTTCAATAACTCCATTTCTTTCATCTTTAAATTTTTAAAATCTTTTTGCAAAGTTTGAATTGCTTGACTATTTTTACCTTGGAAGTGCCTCTATACTCCTTTTAAAGAATATTCCAAGCATCTTTTGCTCTTGTTGCATTGATAATTCTTTAAAAAGTTGTATCGACAACTCCTTGTTGAGTCAAAACTAGAGCCTTTGCATCTTTCTTCCTTTGATCCTTCAATTATTGTTTTTAGGCATACTCAAAGAAATTGTATCCTTTGGTTTATTATACTCATCTTCCACATACTCCCAAAGATCATATATACGATAAAAAAATTATTTTCATCTTTACAAACTAGAAATCATAGTTTTCTCTATCAAAAATGAAAACTTGTGATTGTTGAGCACTTACAGCTTAATTACTAGAACTCACCATCTCCAAAACTTGAGACTGCTTGGAGGTATCCTCACTAAGCTTTTCGTCGAGAACCTTGAGAACATGGAAAAACTGCTTGAAAGTGTCCTTACTTAAACCTTTCGTCGAACACCTTGAGAGCATAGAAAGACTGCTTGGACTAAGTTGGGCTTCAACCTTCTCCTTTTCTCATTCTTCCCTTTTTTTCTTAGAAATCAGGCTCATCGGCTATGGGATCTTCTTAGATACCGCAAGCCTACGATCTTCTGTCTCTTTTTTTATCTCGATCCTTTTGAAGTTTTGGTCAAATGTGGAAGAGAAGCACCGCGTTGCTATGAGAAGGAAGAGATAAGAAAGAAATTTTAGCGGTGGAAACTCGATCTCGGCAGAGAAGAATCGTTGGTGATGCTCTTATACTAGTTTGATGGCTCTGATTTTAGCTTAAAGTTTTTCTCAGGAAGAAAAGAAAAAAGAAGTGAAAAATCAAAATACTAATTTGTTATTTTAAAATCATTCTTATCTATTCAATCACATGTTATTCACATAAAACTAACAATATTTAACTTGATCCAACCAATTACCAGACTTACTAATAAAATACTTATCAATAATAATAAGAAATTAAATTTCGACAGTCTTACAAAAGCTGCAAGACTAATTTATGAAGCGGCTGTTAGTGTAGACAGTCGCTTTATACAGTCCTTTGTAGACTTTGGGGCCATGTACAAGGATGAAGACCTTGTCCTCCTCATTTAATTGTACGGGAACGTGTTGGCTGACCTGGCACTGGGTGTCAGGTCATGAGTCCACCCAAAACCCCTGCTGCCATGGCTTCTTTCCGAAGTAGTGAAGAGAGAAGAAAGACAGAGAGAGAAGCCTGCGCTTTCCTTCCCACTCCAACGAACCCCCGACCTCCTTCCTCTTCGACACCATGGCATAGGAGTGTGGACACAACGGAGACTCTTGTAGCCGCTTTCGCTACCAGCCAAACGAGGTATGTCCTCCCTCCATTTCATGGTTGATAAATGGTATCAGATCCACCTCGCCGTCATCGCTGCTTTCAAGCTGGTGCTTGGCGAGGAGAGCAGAGGTACAGGTTGCGACAAATGGCCACCACCACCTGTCCCTCGCTGCGGCTATCGCTGCAACGTCAAAAAAAAAAAACAAAAAATGAAAACAAAAATAAAAAAGGGGGCATCGGTCCGGCATTGCTTCTGCCAATTACCAAAGGGCCGAGGATGCCACAGCCACCGCCGCATCGGTGGCGAGCATGAGCAGCATAGCCGAGCTCATGGAGGGGTCATCGGGCCCTCTCCGGTGGTCGATGCCACCTTGCTCGTTGATGGAGTGCCTCCCTACTGACCTCCCAACTGCCGAAGGGCAGGGATGGCCTCTCGCATCGCTGCTGCACGCGCAGCGAGTGCAAACAAAGCCGCCGAATTTATGAATGGCATCATCCATAAATTCGACGAATGCAGCCATGCGATGACGTGACTGCCCCATAGTCTCCGCGTGGTAGCAGATCCGTGCATACGCTGCTGATTTCGTGGCACTCTACTTGTCCGATAACGTGTCATGTTAACACAATTGATTGTTGACGTACGTGGCACTGGGTCCAGCTGGCACGGTAGCCTGCATGGCAGTCCACATGTCGGTGGTGATGGGGCATGCTGTGGCAGCGATGCTGACACAAATGGGACCCAGCTTATGTGATGGCCTGCATGGTGGTTCACATGTTAGGTTTCAGCTGACGTGGCATGCCACGTAAGTTTTATTTTATTTTTTTATGAGTTTAAAGTTATAAAAAAAATAAAAATTATAAAAAAATTAGCAAAAACTACAAAAAAAATTATAAAAAATTAAAAAAATTCATAAAACTATAAAAAATTATTAAAAGTTTTCTTTATATGGCATGTTGTTTATGCTTTGTGCATGGATACTATTGATGCCATACTGTATATATTCTTTCTATAAATATTTTTTTTAATTGCATAATTATTTATACTTAATGTAAAAATATAATTTATGCATATTTTTTCATGTTATTTCTGTTGATATAATTATTTATGCTTAGTGTATAAGGGGTATCTATGTTATTTATTATATATTTTTTTCACTACAAGAAAATTCAGCTTTAGCAATGCCAAATTACATCGCTATTGCATCGCTAAATGAATTTAGTGACGCATTAGTGACACAATTTGGGCGTCATTGTGAATCTCGTCGCAATCTACAATCCACCGCAATTGCGTCGCTAAATAGCGATGCCAAATTGTATCGCTAATTTGCAACTAAATTGCAATCGTCGCAATTTAGCGACTATTAGTGACGCATAGTTGCATCGTAAAATTATGACAAAATTTTGAGTTGCAATTTTGTGACTCCAGTCCTAGCGTCGCAAAATTGCGACGCAAAGCCTAACATCGCAAAATTAATTTTAATTTAATTTATTAATAATATTTTAAAATAATTGCGATGAAAAACTTTCATCGCAATAGCATCGCTAATTAATTTTTTTTATAAAATTAAAAATATATAAATTAAACCTGCTAATACAATTTTCTTCATCTTCTTTTGACACTTTTGTTCCACAATCAACGGGGTGCTTATAGGGTTACAATCTTCCATCTTGAATCTCTTCAAGATTTCTTTAGCATAGCCTTCTTGGGATATGAAAATTCCTTCTTCGTGTTGTTTGACCTCCAAACTAAGAAAGTAGGTCACTAGTCCCATATCCGTCATCTCAAACTCCATCATGGCATACTTGAGCTCTTCAAACATTTGTGGATCATTACCTGTAAAGATAAGATCATCCACATTCAAACAAACAAGCAAAATTTTAGAATATTTTTCTTTTACATACACAGTATACTCATAGGGACATTGCTTGCAGCCATTTGCTTTGAAATATCTATCAATCCTTGAGTTTCATGCTCTTGGAGCTTATTTTAAGCTATAAAGTGCCATCTTTAGCTTCAAAACGTTCTCTTTATATCCTTTCTTCATATGTCCTTTAAGTTGTTCAATATACTTCTTCTAGAAAGCCATTAAAAAATGTCGACTTCACATTTAGTTGGTAGATGCTCCAATTGTTCAGTGCAATCAAGAAAATTATCAAGCGGATTATCTTTATGCATGCTATGGAAGCAATACCTCCTCATAGTCAATCCTGGCTTGTTGCTTATAGCTTTTAGCTACTAATCGAGTCTTGTATTTTTTACCTTTCCTTCTACGTTCTTCTTCACCTTGCACACCATTTACTTCGATCGATTCATGACCTCCTCGAAGAGTGGTAAGCTCCTATGTGTCATTCTGGAAGAGTGGTAAGCTCCTATGTGTCATTCTTCTAAATTGCCTTCATCTTTTCATCCATGGCCGTCCTTCAGTTTTCATTTTTCACTGCTTTTTCAAAAAAGATTACATCTTCATCAGCATATAAACAAATAGAGATCTAGAATGTTTCTTGTCTTTTTGAAATCTTTACTTAAAGATGGAGATCTCGTGCTAAGTGATGAAAAAGGTGTGAAATCTTCAACTTGAGCCTTTATTTTTTCTTCTTCTTGCACTTCCATCATGTTGGTGCTCCAATTTTAGATTCCTTTTTCGTTGAATTTCACATCATGGCTTAGAAGAGTCTTCTTCACTTTTGGGTCATAGAGTCTATACATATTGGACCTCTGGTCATATCCTATAGATGCAAGGATAACTCTTACCATTAAGCTTGCTTCTCCTTTGATCTGGAATGTATGCATAGGCAATATAGCCAAACAACCTTAGATGAGATACATCTAGCTCAAAGTCATTCCATGCTTCTTGAGGAATCCTTCCATCAAGGTTCTTTGTTGGCAGTAGTTGAGAATGTACACCACACAATTCACAGCTTCCGCTTAAAATTATTTTGGCATTTCCTTCATCTTAGCATGCTTCTCACCATGTCAAGAATGGTCTGATTCTTTCTTTCTGCTACACCATTCTGTTGGGGTGAGTATGGAGCAGTTAAGGTCCTTCAATGCCTTAAAATTTGCAAAATTCTTCAGATACTTTTGAGATGGACTCCCCTCCTCAATCTAATCTCAAAGCTTTTATTTTGCACTTAGTTTGGTTCTCCACAAGAGCTTTGAACCTTTTGAATATCTCTAGGGCCTCCCATTTTTCCTTTAAGAGGTACACCCAAGTTTTCCTACTAAAGTCATCAATAAATGTTAGAAAATAACGACGACCTCCAAATAAAGCCGGTGTGATAGGACCACAAATATCCGTATGGATGAGTTGCAAAGGATTTTAAGTTTGATAAAATGATTCCTTTGGGAAGCTAGCTCTTGACTATTTTCCAACAATACATGCTTCACATATTTTTTCAGAGGTATCCTCAATTAAAGGTAACCCCTTCACCATCGCCTTTGAGGATAGGAGCTTCAAGGAGCTAAAGTTCATATGCCCAAACCTCGAGTGCCATAACCACATGTTATCCTTCATGCATGTACTTAAGCACTTTGCCTCAGAATGTTCAACACAACATTCGATTCTTGATCATACATACTTTTGCAATTAACTGATCATGTTTTCTCAAGTATAGGTTTCTTCCTTTCATGGAAACATCAAAGCCTTTTTCTAATAATTGATCAAGACTCAAGATATTTATTTCATATTAAGCACGTAGTAAACATTAGAAATGAACTATTGAGAACCATCCTTGAGTTGGATTAGGATCTTACCTATTCCCTTCATTTGAACTTTTGAAGCAACTCCAAAAGAAACATTGCCTTTCACTAGTAGTAGCATACCATCTTCTTCTTCCTTCTTTGCATAGTTGGCCTTCTCATGCATTTCGTTATTCTTATTATGGTTACATTTTGAGGAATAATGACCATATTTGCCACAAGTAAAATATCTAACTTTTCTTTTGTCATATCACATCCTCCTCTTGAGAAACCTCCTTGCCCTTTTTCGCCTTGAGTACTTTCTTCATTAGTTGGAAATCCTGGGCCTCCTCTTCCTCTGCTATATCCAAAGGATCACATCCTTATCCACAGCTTCGTCCATGATGATATTCGTGGCTATAACCACGACCGCGATCCATTTGGCTACTCTTGCCAATTAGGCCTTCCTTCTTCTCATTGATGATGAACTTGCAATTCTAGGCTTGCTTCAATGGTTTTTCTCTTCACTACAAGATTCTATACTCATGAAGTAGAGAACCCATGAGTTCATCAACTATCATAGTATCCATGTCTTTGATCTCTTCATTGCCATCACAATATGGTCAAACTTTTGATCCAAAGATCTTAGGATCTTCTCTACAACACACTTGTCCTCCATATTCTTGCCATTTCTTATCATTTAGTTACGATGGAGAGAACCTTTGTAAAGTAAATCGAGATGGATTCTCCTTCCTTCATCTTCAAAGTCTTGAACTCACCTCTCAACACTCGAAGGTGCATGTTCTTCACTTTCTCAACACCCTTATAAGCTTTCTTGATGATCTTTCATGCTTGCTTTGAGTTGGTGGCATCGACAACCTTCTCAAAAGCGGCTTTATCTAAGCCTTGTAGATAAAGTGAAGAGCCTTCATGTTTTTTCTTCAAACTCTCTTATAATTATTGCACCGTAAAAATCTCTATCTCCAGCTTCTTCATAGCCTCTTTCAACTATATCCTAAATATTTTGAGATATAAGCAATCCTTCATTGGATACTCCAATTCTTATAGTTAGTATTGGTGAGATGAGGAATGAGAAGCACTTCAGTAGCCATGATTAAGCTCTGATACCATTTTGATAGAGTATGCAATGATGATGGAATATAATAAGAGTAGAAAAAATATTTTATTATATAAAATAATGAAGTACAATTTTTCTTATAAGTTTTTTTTTCTTTTTTCTTACCATACCTTCTTTACAACAATCACATAAATACAAAATGTGACCTTTTGACTTTCCTAATAAATACAACATTATGTAATCTTTAGACTGTGGATGCGACTTTTAGATTTTTCATATATATGATCCTTAAGTTTTCAATGTGAATAAATATATTATATAGTCTTTAGACTTTTCATCTGGCTTATTCTTAAGTATTCTTTTAATTTTTTTATTACTATGATTAAATTTATAAAATTTATTATGATTTTTTAGTTTTTTTAGCAGAATTAAGTTTATCTTTTTCAATAGGTTTCATATCCTTGGTAAAGGTGAAGGTCAGGCTAGGCAATCGATGACCGCGGTAGCTAAGATTTGGTGGGGTGGCAATTGGAGGAGGTGGAGTAAGGGAAGAAGATATGGAGCCCCCTGTTTGCTAAACTTCAATGGATCGGTCGTTCACTGTAGTTAGACGCTGGAAGAGGAACCACGTGTCACATGGCTTGGAGCTTGTCGGTGAAGATTTGCAGCCGTTGGAGGAGCAACGGTGGCTGTGGATCGTTGGGGAGGGTATTAGACTCGACTCATGATATTTATGAGCAACGACTATGAATGGTAGCAATGGCAGAGTTTAGCAGGATTGTGAGAGGGGGAGAAGGCTCCAATGAAGGGAGCACATGGTGAAAGGTCGCTGGATGTCAATGGCTGGTGGAACGGTTGAAGGCGGTGGTTAGACCTTTCAGCTGTTGGCTTTTTTTCTGCTTTCTTTTAAACTTTTTTAGCGCACGAACTCATTCTATTTTTGTTTCACTATATTGTTTCTTTCTTCTTTTTTTCAAATTTTTAAACACTTTCTCTATCTCTTTCTTTGGTTTGTTTTAATCCTCCTTTTTTTCTTTTTAGATAAAAAATAGGCTAGAATGAGGGCATGGTGGATATCAAAGATAGCAAAGAATTTTTTTTATTTTAAAAAGTTTTTGAAGATGAAATAGAATAAAAAATATAGAACTAAAAAATAAAATGATCAATAGGCTTGGCTTTGATATCAAATATGATGCAAATAAACCATACTTTGATACCAAATCAAATATAGGCACATGGAAGCGAGATAATTATGATCTTGTATCAGCAGCTCTCTAAAGATTTTAATTCAATACCTTCAACCTTTCTAAAAAATTTATATAGTCTCACATTATTGAAACAAGAAATTGCTTCAAGCTACAAAAAAAAAAGAATAAACTTTTCAAACTTTATAACTTAATTCATTATTCATTCTTTCAATAAGGTATAGCAAACCTATTTATAGAGCAAATCATTCCAAAAAAATCAGACTATAAAGACGACACTTAATTAGATTAGGACCAAAATACTTCTAAAAATAAGAAACTAGAATCAAAGACTGATTCGATATTGACAAAAATAAAATTCCTAAAGAGAATAAAATAGAACTTATAAAAAAATAAGAGAAGTCTTCTAAAAAGAGTAGGACAAAATAAGACTCTTAAGAAGATTTATAATAATATTTTCTTAAAAACTAAAATAATTATTATTATTATATTTTTACACTACATCACATATCTTAATGATTTAACTAGTAAAGTCTTAAAATACTTATACATATAGGATAAAGCATGTTACTTTTAAAATTAAGCACAATCCATTAACACAAGTACCTAACTATGATGCAAATATAACTTTTTAAAAAACTCTATTGACAAGAACAAAGTTTAATCCTCTCAATTTTAGAGCTTGATTGGATATGCTTAAACTATAAGTTAAGATGTTCTCTGCCTATAGAGTTTTTTATGCTAACAATTATATATTATTAATAATTTATTTGTTTTGACAATGGTGAGAGATTGTTAGAACTTTTAATTTCTAAAATAACTATTCCTTTATGGCTATTACTTTTGTTAAATGTTGGAAGACTTTTTGACTAATTTGTGTCTTTAAATAGCACTATTCAACTAGCCACTAAAATGCACCATAAAGCACCATTAAACAAGCACAAGGCTCGCCACATGCTTGAAACTTGCCTCTCGAATGCCTCCCAATTATATATATATATACACACAAATACAAAAAAGTAAAAAAAATAAAAAAGTAAAAAAGTAAAAAATACTAAAAAAATAAAAAGATGGACTTGGTTCGCTGTCTTTTTTGTCTCCTACCATATAACTGTTGTAGGTCAACAGTGGGATCTCTTCACTGAAGAAATACCTTGGGCTTACATCCTTTGTTGGCAACAGTAAGGGTTAGCCTGCCTTTGAACCCTTTGATCACAAATTCAAATCACTGCTTTCTAAGGGAGACTTCCACTAACAACATATATCTAAGGGACTAATTTTCTTGAAAATCCCTTGCTGAAGACTTTCACCAAGGGATTTTGTCCCTCGTTGAAGGGTTAATTTTTGTTAGTGTTTATTCAAGAAATATATTATTTTGAAACATATGTCGATCGATTAGTATCTTTTTCTAAGATATACCTTATTTCTCTTCCTATGTATATGTTGGACTTTGGCAGGAATGGATAACTCCACTCTCTATAATTCTGCTCCATCTATTGCTCTCATTCTCTATCTTCCAAATTAAATCTTGAACTTTTTTTAGATTAAAAAATAATTATAATAATATACTCTCACACTTTTGTTTACAATATACTTTTCTCTAAATACAACAGTTTTATTATTATAATCATATCATCATCATCATTATTATTACTATTATTATAGTTATTACTGTTATTGCTGTTGTTATTATTGTTGTTGCTACTTCTACTGTTATTATTATTGTTGTTGTTAATGCACAGGTATTAATGAGCTATATTTTGTGGTGTAACATAAAGTATAGAAAGTGTATTGGTTTAATATTTTGGAGACAATTATTTCTAAAAAATTGTTTGCATAATTAAAAAATAATTATCTTTGATAAAATCCATTGAATAGTATTCCTAGCTCAATTTTTATTTTTATTTTTAAATGTTTCTTCATTATGGTACATGGAGTCCAACATCACCTGCTTTAGTTGCTACAGTAACCAAAGAAAATAAAATAAAAATAAAAGGAAAGGAAAGAGATCAGAGAGAGGATGAAAAGATAAGAAATTATAGTTACTAAATCCAACATATATGATGTTAAAATTAACATTAATATTATTTTATTTTTTTAATAAGAAGCTAATTACCATGTATGGTTGGATGGTCTAATAATTTATTGTTTCCATGAGAGGAAGCATAAAGGTGCTCTTATCCCTGTAACCCAGACATATATGGCCTTATCAATTTAAGCCATGCATTTTCAACCAGCCAATATTTTTTTTTTTCAAATCTTGGCAATAATGGTGGATAAATGACTAACAAGCCAACAAAATTTTTCTTGGTTAAGGAAGAATTGAACAAGTAAGGCTTGTTCGAAAATAAAGCTAGTCAGCCTGGTAGACATCCTGCAACCAAACACAATTTTGGCCTTAATTAATTGTAACAAATTTCTCAAAAAAAATATTTTTTTAAAGAAGATCTCTAACCGGATGTTGTTCGATTACCACGTACAACACAATCAGTCAAAAGAAATCATTCCAAAAACAAGGTTTTTCTCATGACCGTATGATGAATTGAAACTCATCAACAAGATGGGAACTTTCTCTTCTCATGGTAGCTTGGTTCCCAAGAGCTGAGCTTCAGACAACCAAATGAGGCCTTTATGTTGCATTCATTTTCAGATCTCTTTAATGCTAGGACTTGATATAGTATAGTGCTTGGGTCTATAGCTTTTTGCAGCTGAGACAATATTGTTTTGCAAATGTACTTCAATTTGTGTATTTTATTTCCTTAAGAGAACATATTGGGATGATATTGCTTGAGAGTCATTTTCCAGAATTTTCTATGCATTGGGAAATTTCTGAGGGCCTTTTGTTCGTAGTTCTTGGTGTAACATGCTATTTTGCACGAGTAATGGGACTGAGAGAACGGAGACTGTCGCCTTCTAGGCTCTAGCACTCGGCAAATTTCAAGCTCATCTTGGACTCGAGGACAAGGGCTTGTCTCAATAAAGATAACAAGACGGAACCTTTTTCGTCTTTTCCACAAGTTCACTATGCACGCAAGTCAAACCAATGACATAGTACTTGGCGGATTCAAACTGGACGTATAGCCAGCCAAAAAGGAAATTGACCTTAGAATGGAGTTCGTGCTATCACGGCATCAGTTTTAATGAGATCAGTCGTACCTGTTGTAGGAATATTCTTGTCTGCTTGTGGACGGGGGGAAAAAAAATTGTTCTGGAGAGCATTTGGTTTGATAGGCCATTTCAAAAGTTATTTTACGTTTAGTTCTTAAGCGCTAGCAATAGAAGTTATGTGAGAAGCAGGGATAGTTACGTAAGAAATCAAAAACTAAACATAAAATGCTGGAGGACTAAAAAGTAACACCACGGTAGTTTCTTGTTTGTCCAGGAAGTAGTACTGCTGGAAAGCAAGATTATGTGAGGATTGGAAGGAAGTGCTTCTGATCATTTGTACCAAAAGCCGTAATTGCTTACTTTCATTAAATATAGAGATCGTCAAAAGACTATTCAAGTGCAACCTAGCTACGACCTTTGGGGTTTTCTCATAACCATTTAGAATTTTATAAACCAACTAATTATCCGCATCTTATTAAGGATAACTAACATATTGCTTCGCTACTCATCGGAGTACATAACTTCAAAGCTGAAGGCTACCATGAAAGAGAAATATAGGACCTTTGAGACTCTACTGGGCCATGTTTGGAGGAAGAAAACAATTGCCCGCGGGCTTGATGGCAATGGGTACACCGTGATAGAGTTTGCAGTGAACTGTAGGCCAAGGTTGAAGCCAGCAGTTCCGAGCGAGTTTTTTGGTAATTTGGCCGTCGATGCAAAGATGAAAGCTAGTGTGAAGCAACTGATCGAAGGAAGTCTTGCAGAGGCTGCATTGATCATAGTCACTTAATTTATACAATCATTTATAGACTTTGGGACCATGTACGAAGATGAATTAGACCTCGTCCCGTCCATGAATTGCATGGGAACGTGGTATCGCCCGTCGTGGAGGCAAATAGCTGGCTAGGGTTTCAGTTCGAGGATGTGGATATTAGTGGTGGAGGGAAACTGCAAGCTTTCTTGCCTTTTTGGATCCCTGTCGAGGGGATGGTGACGTTCCTTAATTCCTGAGGTGGACCAGGGTGGAGGCGTCGTTGTCTTCGTTACTCTGCTAAACGAGCATGAAGCCCGGGCACTGAGGCAGATATCTCAGCACTCTATATAGATTAGATTTCAGTTTCCCATGACTGCATCCTGCCAAGGTCCAGCCAGCTAGAAAGTGTGCGCTCATTGCTTACTTATTTGCTGTTGTCTTGTCTAAATTTTGAACAATTGTATCGTAGGTTAACGTGGTTTGTCACAGCAAGAATGAGTTGCTATGTCTGACTCGTGCTTGGGAAGTATTTTACATGAATGACGTCGAGCACGCTGAATCCGATAATAAATGATATTTGCTTGTCTTTAATCACCGATGTACATCAAGCGGGCCTTTGGTTGACTTTGGTGCTATCACATCAAAGCAAATCCCAAACTCTAAAATACAACCTTATCTTTTTTTTCCTTTTTTATTATTATTGTTGTTGTTGTTGAGTCAAACCCAATTTATGAGAATACAAAATTTAAAAAAATATAGGCGGGTACAGGTCACCAGGTGTAACCCCCGATAATTTATTATTGGGAATGTAACTCCTAGTATTTATTTTGGGGACACATGGCATCTTGACTTCCTTCTGACGTTTAGGTCCCGATGCGACGTCTGGTTTCTTGGGTCTTTGCGTATCGGATGGGTTCCATTTTCTATTGATCCAAGGGGTCGCATGGGAGAATAAAAGGAGTTGAAGGATGACACACTCCTTCACCCTGGCGCACACCTCCATCAGGTAATTCCCTGGTCCAGAGAGAGAGAGAGAGAGAGAGACAGGGAGACAGAGAGAGCGAGGGAGACAGAAGAAATTGTGTTGCCGGCCGATCCCTTCGTTCAGGCCCGGCGGCGTGCTCGCCGCCTCGCTGGGCCTGAGCTTTGGCCGGCGACCCCGCCGGCGCGGGGGAGGCGTCCGGCGGGGTGGTGGTGGAGAGAGAGAAGAGACAGAGGGCCAATTGGCCCTTCTCTCGCGCGGTGGCGGAAGCCAGTTGGTTCGGGCCCGGCGGCGTGCTCGCTGCCTCGCCAGGCCTGAGCTTTGGCCTGTCGCCTCCACCGGCGCCGGGCGTGCGTCCGGTGGAGGTCCGGCCGACCAAGGTGGCCGGCCGTGCCGCCGGCACAGCATCGTGTCGCGCGGATGAGAGATGGAAGAAGAATGAAATTGAGGGAGAGAGGAGAATTTGGCGGCCGGCTGCGGCGGCGGCCGGCTCTGGCCCGGCCATCGGCGGCCGGGCCGCCCTCAATTTGGCCGGCGGCATCCCTGGCCGCTGGCTAAGTTCTCGTCCCCCGTTCGGTGAAACAGGGGATCGGGTGGCTTTGAATTGAACCAGGCCGGCTGGGCCGGCCGGTTCAGGCCTTTTGGGCCGTGCAACATTGAAAGTTTAGGCTGATTTTTGGGCCCTGTAATGGGCCAGGATTAGCAAAATATTTATATGGCTAGAATTTGGATGAATTCTAGTTTCATGGGGTATTTTTACTTCCCCAATTGGGTATGTATAGTGGGAGATATTCGAGCCCAAAGTAGGGCCCGTGAACTAGTCTGGATAGAAATTCTAAGGGTCATTTTAATATTCGTATTCTAATAAATTAATTATGTAAATGATCCTGTAGGTGCTCAGACATCTGACTAGCTGATTTATACCTATTGGATTGCGTACTAAGGTAAGTAAGCCAGTTATCAGTATTTAATAAAATAAATTATTCATTATATGAATGTTTAAATTGTGAATTGTGACATGAAGAATTGTTATTGGCTAAATTGTAAGTAGATGAATATTATGAATACATGGTTGTTTATGTGCTATGATTTCATATGTGGATGCTATGCATGAGAGATGCAGTTATTACATTGATGTGATATTTTACATGCAATTGTTCAGTAAGTATATCCACTGTTTATGCAATATAGAGATGTTATTGATATGTTTGTGCATGATGTGAGGTACTGTTATGTGTCGCTGCGGTTCTCCTTTATCATGTCATACCACACACACGTCTAGAGGCCGTGTTCTGCTTGTTTATGTTACACACATCTAGAGAATGTGTTCTGCTTGTTTATGCCACCTACACGTCTAGAGGCGTGTTCTGCTTGTTTATGCCATTCACACGTCTAGAGGACGTGTTCTGCTTGGGTTCGAGATGGCATCACACATCTAGAGGATGTGTTCTGAGTTCTATGAGGTGGCATCACACATCTATAGGATGTGTTCTGCTTGGTTCGAGGTGGCATCACACATATAGAGTATGTGTTCTGGTGGATTATGACATGGCGTGACCCTAGTATCTGGACCCTTTCAGTAGGGGGATGCTTGTTGGTACACTATTGAGATATTGCAGGGCCGTGGATCACATTTACAGTTACCATTGAGAGTATAAATAGTGGGTTTACTTACATTGCATGTTTGAGTATTTGTGGAATGTTTGAGCATGCAAATCATTTATGTGCTTATTGATTGCTATGCTATGATTTGACTGTATAACGTGGCTTACTTATTGAGTGTAAGCTCATAAAAATCTTACAATGTTTTTGTCAGAGCCACGAGTTGAAGATGGATGGTTGGGGTGATGGATCTGCTATTAAATAAATCAAGACCCATTATTTTGTTGTAACCCCAGTATGCTTGTGTAGGGCTTGATGCCCAAACTTTATTATTGTGGTGTGTAAGGGTTGTAACCCAAGACTTTTAGTATTCCGTGATGTATTTGGCTTGGTTTTATATAATAGTGTTATGTGTGAAAAATTTATGATGCCTTGTGTGCCCGGCACGCGGCGGGTTGTCACCTAGCCCGATATTGGGTCTGGGGCGTGACAGCTTTGGTGGTATCAGAGCTCAGGTTATGACCCTAGAGACACGGACATATTGACATGATAACAAGTAGAGAACATATGACCCTAGGGACACGGACATATTGACATGATAACACATAGAGAACATATTTTGATGACATTATACTTAGGGAAACCTGACACTTTAGCTTAGGATGATATGGAAACAATTATGACTTTCAAGGAATTTCATGAATTATGCTTTGGAAGCTTGAAATTTAAATTTTATCAAGATATTAATTGAATTACAAATTTGATAGGAATTGAGAATGAACCATCGCAAGCCAATGATATTGTGAGACTCCCAAGCTGGTGACCTTGACCAATGGGGAGGCCAAGGGGCTTCTAGAGGTTTTACTTCGTCAAACTTGTTGGAAATGGCTCGTACAGTTCCAGATCTTAAATATATGGGTAGATAAAACTTTAATTGGATATGCAATAAAAGACAGATGAATATGGGAATGATATAATAGTTAAAATTACATTGATGACTAATATGACTAAGATATCATCATTATGTTCATATTGCAATTGAGTTGATATGTGGATTTGGAGTTAGTAAATCTAAATTTGAATGTGGATATATAAATGAATTTTCATTTGTAGAATTTACATTGTTGATATTGTAAATTTAAGATTATGAGCTAATCTGCTGGTTATGGAGATGATTAAAAATTGATGATATTTGGTAATCAAATAGTTAACTACATATTTTTGATCTATCACAATTGAGTACTTTTGAATTTGAGTCTGGATGGATAAGTATATATAGTGAATTTTACTAAGAAAACTTTTATTATGGATATTGCTTGTTCAAGACTGATTGTTAATTTGCTAGATATAGAGATGGTTGATATTGATGCTAATAAAATAGTTGACTGCATATTATATCTGATGGATCATTTAGGAAGATTATAAAATTTAAATTCTGAGACACTGTTTAAGTTTTTGAGAGCAGTAGACTCTATTAATCCTTAGAACTGATTTTGGCTATAAATGATCAAATATTTTGATGCTAGACAGTGAAAGATTTTAGCAATAACGAGAATAAGATAAATTTCACTGATAAAAAATTTCATGGGAATTTTCATCTGTTAATAGATTTCTAAATCAAGATATCTATTCATTAATTTATTGTGCCTCTCTTCATAGTTCCTAAGGAGATATCTTTCTCTAGGATGGATAAATTATCAATCAGCCATAAGTGGCATAATTATTGTTAAGAAAATAGGAGGGAGATGATTTTATTTTTGATTATTATCAGTTATGGATTATGGTTAAGGTACATCTATATCACTTTCAAGTCATAGAGAGATTACTATAATTTTAAATTATATCTTTCGGATGGTAAGTACATTTTCAATCTTTATTGACCTTATAAGTCTTGTATCCATCTGAGCTAGATTAGTAAAGTCACTTTGAGATATTTGAAGGGTTTAAATTAGTTGGTCATGTTATGGCATGAGACATTGCATAATCTATAGATGATTTTAATAATCATTGGTAATGAAATAATCGATTCAAGAATTTGAATCATTTAAATTGCATTATTTCGAGGATATACGGACCTATTCAAGAGAAATTGATTGGTTATGGTGGTATTATTGATAAATATGAAGGAGATAAATTAATTATACCAGTGATTAATGATGCAATATTATTCAAAGAAATTAAATTAGTTGATTATGATAATTATGAAAGATATCCTAAATAATTGCATAATGTTCATTGATGTTAGCTTGAAGTATTCAAGAGTGAAACCAAGTATGTTATGATGATTAAAATAAGTGTCGTAATGATTATGGCACATTCAACTATTTATGAGTTGAGAGAGCATTGGATGGAAACTATCTTATACTTAATTCAAAAGAATTTAGAACTGTCTTATCGAGAAATTAACAGTAATTAATATAGGTTATTAACCTTAAGAATGGATGACATAATACATGTGATGGACTCTATGATATTTATGATGATTGTGTTGTGAGAAGTTAAGGTATATAAAAAAAAAAAAGGGGACAGGAAAGAAATACTCTTAAGGAATTCAATTTTATTTGGTAGAAAGATCAAATTAATTTTGAAAGTTGGACATGTCATTTGGGTACCTAGGAATGAAATAAAAGTTTGCTAGTGAGTATCTATAATGGTACGAAAATTAGTGGATATTTAATTTCGAGGATGAAATTTTAGCGAGATAAAATATTAATATTATTTTTGGTTTAGTAGTAAACTGAGTAAATTGAGTCTGAACCCAATTGTCTCACTCTTTAATTTGATGATGTCCTCATAAAGCTTAGTGGATTAAGCTGAATTTATGTGCAGCCTTCCACCCTCAAATAGATGGACAATCTGCATGAACCAATTAGATTTTTATGATATACTGCGAGCCTGTATGATGGATTTAGAAAGTGCTTGGTATAGCTTCTTACCCTTAGTAAATTTCTTACTTTAATGATTACTAGGCCAATATTCAAATGGATTCATTTTGTTGTAAAGTGTAAAAAAAAAAAAAAATTATTGAGATTAAGTGTGAGAGAGAAAATTTTGGATACTGAGCTGGTTTAGCAAATATGAGAAAGTATCGTTAATTAAAGCAGCTTCATGTAGCTCAGAGTTAATAGAAAAGTTATGTTGATGTTAAACAGAAAGATTTAAAATTTCAGGTTGAAGATCATTTGGAAGTTTTACTAACTAATGACGTGATGAGATTTGTGTTTAGAGGTGAATTGAGTCCTCAATACATTAGGCCATTTGAGATTTTGATCAAAATAAAGGAAGCGGCTTATAGATTAGCACTGTCTTCATTACTCTTTGGTGTTCAATGTGTTTCGTATCTTTATGATTAAGGAGGAATATTCTAAGCTTCCATTATGAACCAATTTAGCTTAAGAAGGAATTGGCCTATGATGATTATCTTTTGCGCATCGTGGACGCAAGGACAGAGTTTTGAGATGGCATAGCATTCCTTATATCAAGGTTCAGTGGAGTAATATTCTGAGAGGGAGACTATTTGGGAGTCTAAAAAAAAAATGAAAAAAAAATATCCATAAATATTTGTATCTTATTACAGATCAATGATGTAACGATGACTGTGACTTTGAATGAAATTTAGCTGATTATGAGATAAAAAATTTGGATTCTGTATTCTATTGGATGTATATCAAATTTCGAGGCCGAAATTTTTATAAGGGAGGGAGAATGTAACCCCCGGTAATTTATTATTGGGAATGTAACTCTAGTATTTATTTTGGGGACACATGGCATCTTGACTTCTTTCTGACGTTTAGGTCCCGATGCGACGTCTGGTTTCTTGGGTCTTTGCATGTCGGATGGGTTCTCATTTTCTATTGATCCTAGGCATCGCATGGAAGAATAAAAGGAGTTGGAGGATGACTCCCTCCTTCACCCTGGCGCACACCTCCATCAGGTAATCCCCTGGTCCAGAGCGAGAGAGGGAGAGAGAGAGAGAGAGCGAGAGAGGGAGAGAGAGAGAGCGAGAGAGAGAGAGAGCGAGGAGACAGAAGAAATTGTGTTGCCGGCCAATCCCTTGGTTCAGGCCCGGTGGCGTGCTCGCCGCCTCGCTGGGCCTGAGCTTTGGCCGGCGACCCCGTCGACGCCGGGGGAGGCGTCCGGCGGGGTGGTGGTGGAGAGAGAGAAGAGAGAGAGGGCCAATTGGCCCTTCTCTCGCGTGGTGGCGGAAGCCGAACCGGCTTTCGCTGGTTGGTTCGGGCCCAGCGGCGTGCTTGCCGCCTCACCGGGCCCGAGCTTTGGCCTATCGCCTCCATCGGTGCCGGGCGTGCGTCCGGTGGAGGTCCGGCCGGCCAAGGTGGCCGGCTGTGCTGCCGGCACAGCATCGTGCCACGCGGATGAGAGATGGAAGAAGAATGAAATTGAGGGAGAGAGGGGGAATTTGGCGGCCGGCCGCGGCGGCGGCCGGCTCTGGCCGGCCATCGGCGGCCGGGCCGCCCTCAATTTGGCCAGCGGCGGCCCTGGCCGCCGGCTAAGTTCCCGTGCCCTGTTCGGTGAAACATGGGATCGGGTGGCTTTGAATTGAACTGGGCCAGCTTGGCCGGCCGGTTCAGGGCCTTTTGGGCCATGCAGCATTGAAAGTTTGGGCTGGTTTTTGGGCCCTGTAACGGGCCGGGATTAGCAAAATATTTATATGGCTAGAATCTGGGTGAATTCTAGTTTCATGGGGTATTTTTACTTCCCCAATTGGGTATGTATAGTGGGAGATATTCGAGCCCAAGTAGGGCCCATGAATTAGTCTGGGTAGAAATTCTAAGGGTCATTTTAATATTCGTATTCTAATAAATTAATTGTGTAAATGATCCTGTAGGTGCTCAGACATCTGACTAGCTGATTTATACCTATTGGATTGCGTACTGAGGTAAGTAAGCCAGTTATCAGTATTTAATAAAATAAATTATTCATTATATGAATGTTTAAATTGTGAATTGTGACATGAAGAATTGTTATTGGCTAAATTGTAAGTAGATTAATATTATGAATACGTGGTTGTTTATGTGCTATGATTTCATATGTGGATGCTATGCATGAGAGATGCAGTTATTATTACATTGATGTGATATTTTACATGCAATTGTTCAGTAAGTATAATCCACTGTTTATGCAATATAGAGATGTTATTGATATATTGTGCATGATGTGAGGTACTGTTATGTGTCGCTGCGGTTCTCCTTTATTATGTCATACCACACACACGTCTAGAGGACGTGTTCTGCTTGTTTATGCCACACACATCTAGAGGATGTGTTCTGCTTGTTTATGCCACCTACACGTCTAGAGGACGTGTTCTACTTGTTTATGCCATTCACACGTCTAGAGGACGTTTCTGCTTGTTTATGCCATTCACACGTCTAGAGGACGTGTTCTGCTTGGGTTCGAGATGGCATCACGCATCTAGAGGATGTGTTCTGAGTTCTATGAGGTGGCATCACACATCTAGAGGATGTGTTCTGCTTGGTTCGAGGTGGCATCACACATATAGAGTATGTGTTCTGGTGGATTATGACATGGCGTGACCCTAGTATCTGGACCCTTTCAGTAGGGGGATGCTTGTTGGTACACTATTGAGATATTGCAGGGCCGTGGGTCACATTTACAGTTAACATTGAGAGTATAACAGTGGGTTACTTACATTGCATGTTTGAGTATTTGTGGAATGTTTGAGCATGCAAATCATTTATGTGCTTATTGATTGCTATGCTATGATTTGACTGTATAACGTGGCTTACTTATTGAGTGTAAGCTCATAAAAATCTTACAATGTTTTTGTCAGAGCCACGAGGTTGAAGATGGATGGTTGGGGTGATGGATCTGCTATTAAATAAATCAAGACCCATTATTTTGTTGTAACCCCAGTATTGCTTATGTGTAGGCTTGATGCCCAAACTTTATTATTATGGTGTGTAAGGGTTGTAACCCAAGACTTTTAGTATTCCGTGATGTATTTGGCTTGGTTTTATATATAATAGTGTTATATGTGAAAAATTTTATGACGCCTTGCGTGCTCGGCACGCGGCGGGTTGTCATCCTAGCCCGATATTGGGTCTGGGGCGTGACACCAGGTATCCAAAATCACGGTCCAGAATGATGAGCAACCCGGAAAGCAACCCAGTCCACCGCTGAATTAGCTTCCCGATAAATGTGCTGAATCTGGACCATGTCAGCCTGCTGAAGCATCGACCAAATGTCGTATATCAGAGGGTTGGTCAAAAGAGGGCTGCCCATGTCCTGGCGGAGCCAGCGCACAATAGTGATAGAATCATCCTCAATAATAAGCCTGCGACAACCTAAACTGCGAATGGCATGGAGAACGCCCGCCCACGCAGCATGCAGTTCGGCAGCTGGAATGGAAAGGTTGAGGAGGCCCAACCCGTTAGCCGCCATCATATCTCCATCAGACCCACGTATCACAAAAGCCGAACCCACGAGGCGACCATGAACACTGTCATCAAAATTAACTTTGACAAACCCTAGTGAAGGGGGTTCCAAAGAAATAAGAACCGTATGCCGGTGCGCTGCAGGGCAGCAGGGGAACCCCAGATGCTAGAGCTGTCAGAGTCAAGGGCAGACTGGTGGAAAATATACTCATTAGAGAGGAGCTGAGCAATCTTGACAATCTGGTGAGGAGAATCAGAGGCATCAGAAAAAATATGACGATTCCGGGATAGCCAGAGCTGATAAGAAATATAAGCAGCCAAGGAGCTGGAACGACAGAAGTCCCTTCGCATATCCCAAATATAAGCAGCCAAGGAGCTGGAACGACAGAAGTCCCTTCGCATATCCCAACGAATCATCGACAGAAAGGAGGTGCAACACTGAACAGTACTCACACCCCACAGTGATAACCCGCAAGCTGCCAAACCAATCTCGCTCTACCACTAATAAATATAGACTGGCAGTCTCATCCACGGTCCCACATAACAGGCAGATAGGAGATATTACCATGCCCCTCCCCGAAAGTAGGGAACATGTAGGAAGACAGTCCCAAGCCATCTTCCATATAAATAGGTGAACTCTAGGGTGGATGGAAAACCACCAAATCCAAGATCCATCCAAAGTGTGTCCCGTCTGAGGTCTGTAATCCTGCATGATGTCCCTGAACGGCGCACGGGTCAAGCAGGTCCTCCTCCACAATCTAATATCCTCAGTGTGATCAGGGAGAAGAGGGATAGAGAAGATGCGCTGAATGAGCTCCGCACCAAATAAAGAGGCCACAAGGGAGCCGTTCCAGGCCTTGTGATCCTGAGTAATAAGGTTAGAAACCCTCAAACCTATAGGAATGTCTGGACTAACAAAGGTGGGCCAACGGATCAGGGGGAGCTCAGCCAACCAAATGTCTCTAAGGGCATCGACAGAGTTACTATCTCCAATCATCCACGACGTTCAGCTAATATCAGCCGGAGCATGACGGCAAACCTCTTTCCAGAAGGAAGAATAGCTGATAATAGACCGAGGATGACTCTGAATGGACCAATCACTATATTTGGCACGCATGAATAAGCTCCACAGGCATCCTGGTTCCAACAAGAATCGCAATGCATGCCTAGTAATCAGCACCTCTCTTCTGATAATAAGGGATTGAATCCTAAGCCCCCCTCCGAGATGGGCATGCACATAGAGTGTTCCAAGCCAATAAGTGAATCCCATGGCCATCCTGCATAGAACCCCAAAGAAAATCTCTGAACCATCTCTCCATCCTTTTTAAACAGGTAATCGGAATGGCAGCATTAGAGAGGAAGAGCAGTCAGAACAGAATGGATAAGGGTAAGCCTAGCCATCATGGATAATCCAGAAACCTGCCAACCATCCAATCTATCACGAACACGACGCTCCAGATCGATGAAATCGGAGCAACATGGCCGCACCCGTAATAGGAACCCCCAAATAAGAAAGGTTATCCGTCCGAGCAGAAATACCCAATATTTGCAAGATAGACTCGCGGATGGTAGGTCTAGTCTTCGGACTGAAGGATATCATGGATTTATCAGTATTAATTTTTGACCAGAAGCTCGGCAATAAGAATGGAGCACTGAAGCAAAAGCAGAAGCATTCCTGATAGTGGCCCTACCCATCAGGATGCAATCATCAGCAAACAACAAATGAGATAACGAAGGCCCTTGGGACCCAGCTCTGTAAGGAACTAAGAGAGAAGCTTGCTGAGCCTGGTGAAGAGCTCTAGATAGAGCATCAACCGACAGAATAAATAAGAATGGGGAGAGGGGACATCCCTGCCTAAGGTCGACAACAGAATGGAAGTAGGCCGTCTGACCACCATTAACAATAAGAGAGAAGGACGGCTGATGAACACAAGCCTTGATCCATGCAATAAAAAGCTCATCAAATCCAAACTCGTGAAGAGGGCGATAAAGAAAATCCCAACACACTCTATCATAAGCTCTCTCCATGTCCAGCTTAACATCCATCAAACACTGGCGAGCAAGGGCTTTATGAAGATCACGCATGACCTCTTGAGCTAACAGGACATTGTCAGAGATACACCGACCAGCAAGGAAATTGTCCTGCTCAGGAGAGATAAAGCGAGGGATCACCGCCCTGAGCCGAGAAACCAGAAGCCGAGCGCACACCTTATATAAAGTCATGCATAGGCTGATAGGCCGAAAGTGGTGCAGCATAGAAGCATCATGATGTTTCGGCACCAGAGTCACAATAGTCTTGTTCCACTCAGAAGGGATAGATCTGGTCGTAAAGGCAAGCTGAATGGCCTGCTCAACATCCTGACGCACTATAGCCCAGTAATGGCGAAAGAAGAGAGAAGGAAACCCATCCGAACCTGCGGCCTTATCCTAGCCGAGGATCCAAAGGGCCAACCGAATCTCCTCCGCCGTAATCGGGCTGGTAAGAGCATCATTCTCCGCCTCCGACACCTTAAGGGAAGAAGGCACAGATAAACAGAGGAGCCATCCCTAGAGAGCTCAGTCCATCGAGAAGAAAGAAGTGGAAAAGCTGATCAGTAATAGCCTGAGTAGACTCCTGGACATTCCCGGAGTCATCAATGAGCCGCCGTATCCGATTAGCCACCGCGCTTTAAGGTAATCTGATGGAAGAATCTAGTATTCTGATCACCTTCCTTGATCCACTAGATTCGAGATCGTTGCCTCCAATAGATCTCTTGCTGGCGAAGAAGGGAGTGGTGGAGGCTAAGACTGGAGCGAAGAGTGGACAGATCAGAATCCTGAAGAAAGCCAAGGCGATCTTCCTTGTCCTGAAGAGAAGCGATAACATTCTCCACCTCCTCCACTAGTCTAAAGATATTACCAACCTCCTCCCGATTCCATCTCAGAAGTCTACGCCTAGAAGCTCCAGACGCTGAGACAGGTGATAAGTGGCATTACCTCTGACAGGAATATGCCAAACCTGAGCGATAAGGGACCGAGCATCCGAATAAGAGATCCAGAACTTCTCAAATTTAAACTAACCCCTGCACTGATCATCCATATTAGTAGAAATAAGAACAGGGCAATGATCAGATGCAATCCTGGACAAATGAGAGATAGAGGCGGAGGGAAAGAGTTGGAGCCATTTATCAGTAGCCATAGCCCTATCCAATCTTTCCCAGACCCGGGCAGATCCTTGACAGTTGTTGCACCAGGTAAATTGAGCACCCTGAAAACCCAAGTCCAATAGATTAGCAGAGCCAATGAAGGATCGGAATTCAGATATTCCTGAAGACTCCACAAACTGCCTGCCACCTCTCTTTTTCATTAGCACCCGTGATGCAGTTGAAATCCCCCGCAACTAAGGAAGGAACACCTTTAGAAAGCAAAGTCAAGAGCTCATCCCAGAGAACACGACAACCCGGAAATCAGTACTCACATATATACCAGAAAGAAGCTAGGGGGCCGAGGTTCCTTCAGAGATAACCAGAGCCACCTGCTGACCGCAGTGGTGAAAGCCCTCAACTTTAATGTCAGTAGCGCGCCATAAGGCCAAGATGCCACCAGATAAACAATCAAACTCTATCGCATAGGAAGACCACGATCTGGATAACTGTCTCCTAACATAGGTCAGACTCTGCCCGGATAAGCGAGTCTCCAACAAAATACAAATATCACATTTATGGAGCTGCATGAGCCTCCAAAAGAGGAGCGAAAGATGGTTTCAGAGCTCCTCTAACATTCCATATGATAATCTTCATTTAGATCGGGGAGGGGCCTCCCGATCCCCAATCATCTCAGTATTAGGAGAATCAGTATCAGTAGAGTTATTTGCCAGAGTGCACTGCCCTGACTATCCATAGCTACACCATCCCCTGCCTCCTGCATAGCCTTCTTTAGAAGACATACAACAGAGTCATGAGAGCGATGCTTGGGGAAAGAAATTAGGAATCCTCCACGGAGATAGCTGAGGGCAGAGTGTCCGGAGCTTGGACCAACAAGGACCCTTGAGTAGCCAAAGGCCCATTCTCCTTCGACATCTTCAGCGATGCGGAAAACAAAATGTGGGTACCGCCTCATGTATACCATCATCATAGGTTTTTCCCTTCCCTTTCAAGGCCCTAGAGCCAGCCCTGTGGGTAATTGATTCCACATGGCGGGTCCGTTTCAGTGGCCCCAGATTAGCTTCCTTTCGAGATTTGAGCCTCCCTGCCGCTTTATCAGAGCCTAAGAGGCCAAATAGGTTAGCTGAAATTGGAATAGAGTGAGTCTTCAGAGCTGAATCAGGCTCCCCATAGCTCTTGGCCAAGACCGGGACAGGGAACAGTGATTGGCATGCATTCTTCTCATATATCAGCCCGTCCCCTAAACCTTGGATCCCAAAGACTCCAGCAGAACTCAAATGAGGGCTGCCTTCCATAGCCTTTCCCGAACCCCCCGGCAACATAGAGGAAGTAGATACAGTCCTCAACGCACCGTCCTTCATCCCCGATAGCCTACGAGTCGTCTTCTTCGGTAGCTGCCATTCCCCAGCAGAGCAGGGAGAAGAAGAAGATGAAGCCTTCTGTGACTTCATCTCAGTGTCCCTCGGCATCGGTTGTGGAGCTCGCCGGCGCCTAACCACCGACATCCAGGACCCATAAAGCAGAGCAGGGGATGCCAGGGATGTCTCAGGAATAGAGGGGCACCCCATGGAGGAGTGCAGAGCACCACACAAAGTGTAAAAACCCTCTAAATGTTAAAAACAAAGGGCTGCCAGAAGGGAAGTCCCGTACCTCGCACCCTTACTCCTGGTCGCAACGGCTTCCTCAGATCAACCTGGACGCAGGCTCTAGCATATCCACCTCACTTCCTCTCCTTTGTTGCTGAATCAAGGAAGATGAACCTCCCGGCAGCAGCAAGGATGGAGCTCAGGATGGCCTTAGTCCAAAATTCTAGCAGCAGAGAGGGCAGCCGATCCATAAAAGAGCAGAGGACAGTGAAGCTTCCGACGAGATGAATTCCGGCCTCCAATCTTCCATAGCTATCACCTGGCCATTTGCAACACAAGGGTTGCCCAGCACCATCGATTTAGTGGCTAGATCAGAGAATCGGAGCAGATAATGGCGATGGGACAAGCTGATCGATTCAATTTCTCTAGCAACACCGGCGCGACGAAGCTCACGGACAATGGCCTCCAGAGGAATCCAGCGTGATAAGCTCCTTGCGATGATCACCTTAGAGCCCCAATCCAACATTTCCTGTTCCAGCTCCTGAAGGGGGACCTGGACAATGTCTGGAAACCTTTGCTCAAGCTTCGATACAGTCACCGGAGGATGAGAGGATGACACCCATTCGAACCGGCTGCGTGGGAATGAAATCCTTCCTTTCCTCCCGCCTTACCTCCATCCGAGGCCACCGGAGTGGCATTCGATGGTGACCCCATCGCCTGACAGGAAGCCGAAGGCAGTCACCGCAGATCACCGGAGATCGAGCACAACCATGCCATAGGCACGAATCTAAAAGCAGAACCAGAGATAGCTCGATGGGAACCTTAACGCACTAACCTCAAAGCACAATCGATGTGAAGAACTTAATTATCTTTACTCTACGCTGATGATGTGAAGCTGGATAAACACACATCTCTTTTTTTTTTCACCGATCTATCAGAATCCTACGCCAATAATTTAAATTATTTTATATGATCTATTACTTTTAAACTATCTACATATCAAAAATCAAATAAGCTGAAGACCTCAAATCCATATATATATATAATTTTATTATTCAAACAATCTAATTTTTGATTAGATGATACATATATTAAATATCTCTAAATTACATGACTTTTAATATGTAAATAATTCAAAATGCATAATTTTTATAGAGTTATACTAAGTATCTATTAAACTAGGCTATATATAAACTCAAAATTCACTCAAGAAAGTAAGTGCCACAATACTTGACTTGTTTAACTAATTCAACTTATTTGCATCATTATAGATAAGTTGAACTTACTTGTTTAATAAAATAATTAGGTTTAATTTTAAATTTTAGCCTATTTATTAAATAAGTTCAACAAATGATTGGCATTGCATAAAACATCGCCACAATTGGAGAACCAGTTACTAGGGATTTTCGAATGTCTACTATCATTGGTAAATTTCTTTCATCTTGAAAAGATTATTAAATTATGTTGAAGTAAAAGGTGACATCTTCAAACTTTGGAAGAATTAGTTCCACATTTTCAAATAGAGGTACAAGCATGTGCTTGAGATAAATTAGAGAAAATATAAAATCAAGATAGTCTTTTCAATTTTGGCACTTATAATGTGAATTTAATAGATACATTTCATTTTAATAAACTTAAAATGACTCACAAGAGGAAGAAAAAGGCTTGATTGAAGAAGGATCCATATTTTAAGAAAATAGTGATATCAATAAAAGAAAATAAGTCTATATTTCATTATGAGAAGATTGGTCATTAAGCTAAAGAATGTGGATATTGCGAAGGCCAACAAAAATCACATGAAACTAATAATTTAGGAGTTTAACTTAATTATAGCAATGATTTAAAAAATCTTTCTTCATTAATGTTGATGATAGATATTGGATTGATTACGCATGGACTTGTCATGTGACTCCTCATATGGGTGGGTTCAAATCCTACAAAATTATTGAAGTTGATAACAAATTTTATCTAGATAATTGAACTACAAGTTCAATCATTGGCTATCGAATGATGGATCTTCAACTTTACTTTAGAAAAACTCTTGTATTAAAATCTGTATATTATATTCCTGATATTTGAAAGAGTCTTATCTTTGTATTCTTATTAAGTAATCATGGTTTTCATGCTATATTTGAAAATGCTAAATACGCCAAGAATAAGATGTATATTTTGAGCACTATAAATAATAACAATATAACTTCTTTTTATGTCTATGATTTGCATGATATTTAAAATTATAGATTAGGCCATGTCAATTAGAAAACTATGAATAAAATAGCATCATTACAACCGATATCTAAAACTAGTGCTACTAGATCTCATTTTAAATGTGAATGTTTGATACAAGCCAAATTAATTAAAAGACCATTTAAATCTATAACTAGATCTTGTAGTATTTTAAATTTAGTATGTAACGAGGCATATAATCTTGAGAATATTGAAACTAGAAAATGTAAAGTATTTATAATTTTTATTGATGATTACTCAAAATCTACTTGTATACACTTATTCAAAACGTAAGATGAAGCTTTTTATTTAAAAAAATTAAATGCATAAGTAAAGGTGGCAGAAACTAGACTTGACTCATGAATCTAACCTAACCCACCCAAAAAGTTAGGTTTAGGGTTACACTTTTTTTTAATCGAAACAGGGTTATGCTATTTTTGATCGAAACCCAAAATAAGCTGAACACTTTTGGGTTGGGTTGCATTGGCTTACAAGCGACATGATATGACTCAAAAATTATGTTTTTAGAATATGAATAAGCTCTAGTTACCATTCTAAATTGGTATTGGATATGAGGGTAAGATATATTTTAATTTATTTATTTAAAATTTTATAATTTTATCTAGATAGTAATTTATAATTTTAGGAATTATCAACTTGATTGTTTACATGGTTAATACTTCATATTTTTATATTTCTTTTATATAATTTATTGATGTTAATGAGACTTAATAAATAATGAAATTAGAATTACACTTTTTTTTTTTACACTTTTTCAAATAGAATGTTATTGAAAGACCAATTTTAACAAGTTTAAATATCCTTGATGAAAAAATGAAAGAGTAAAATTAAACATGACTTTTTTTTATAATTAAGCATATAATTTCCAAAGTAAAATTAAGCATTTTAAAATTAGCAATTAAAATTATTTAAAAAAAGATAATCACTATTAATGATTGGATGGTCTAATAAAAAGAAGAATAAACGTATTCTTATCCTATATATGGCCTTACCAATTTAAGCCCTGGCCCTTCAACCGACTACTTTTTTTTCTCTCTCCAGATCTTGGCCACAATGACGGGATAAATGACCAGCAACCAAATAACATTTTTCTTGGATCTGGAATAAGTGAATAAGTGAGTTTTATTTAGAGATAATGCTAGCTACCCCGGTAACCATCCTGCAAACACAATTTTAGGTTGCAATAGTTCTCAAATCCAAGTGCCAGGACTTGATATTGCAGTGCATGGGCTAGCTTTTTGCAGGTGAGACACTATTTTGCAAATGTAGTTCATTTTGAGCATTTTATTTCCTTAAGAGATAAATTGATGATATTGCTTGAGAGACCCTCTTCAAAGTTTTCTATGCATATATTGGGAGATTTCGGCATTTTGTTGGCCGTTCTTTGTGTCGCAGTGATAAAAAGAAGATATACGGGACTAACAGATTTTGAAAGTAGGGACTTCCTCAACGATGGTTAGAAAGTTGAGAAGGAAAATAAAATTGCTAAGATAATTTTGGGAGAAGACAAAAAAATAAAAGAATAAACTTGCTCTTCATTATCTCGAATGATGTCATTTACAGAGGTTTAAATAGAGATGAAAGAAACATCGTGCAGCAAGAAATTAGAGGCACGTTACCCACTATCTAATAACGTGCGAAACTAATTAGCCCACGTACAGATAAACTTAAAAGATAAAACCCACGAACAGATAAACATGGGACACATAAAACCCACGAACAGATAAACATGGGACACGTAGAGTGACTTGGTCTAAGTAGGAGAACGTGAGACTCTGCATTATCCAACTGCAAAGTAGGAGAACGTGGGACACTCAATTCTGCATTATCTCAACACTCCCCCTTAATGCAGATACTCCCAATTTTCTCTTAAATATAAAAAGCTTTCCAATGACAATGCTTTTGTGAAGATATCTGCTAATTATTCTTTGGTGTTGCAAAATTGCAGTTCAATACTTCCATTAGTCACTAGTTCACGAACAAAATGATGTCGAAGTTCAATGTGCTTTGTCCGCTGATGAAACACTGGATTCTTTGTCATTGCAATTGTGGATTGATTGTCACAGTTGATAGTAGTTGGGCCCTTTTGTGTTAGTTTTAAATCCTCAATACTCTACGCAACCAGATAGCATGACAAGCTGCAGCAGTAACGACTACGTACTCAGCTTCAGATGATGATAGTGCTATAGTACTTTGTTTCTTTGAACTCCAAGATATTGCTCCAGATCAAAGGGTGAAGATGTAACCAAAAGTGCTTTTTCGATCATCAACTGAACCTGCCCAATCACTATCAGAAAAACCACACAAAGATAAATTATTAGCAATAGTGTATGAAATACCATAGGTAAGTATCTCAACACTCTTTTCGCTGCCACAAGATGAATTTTGCTTGGACTTTGCATGAACCTTGATAAAAACATGTTGCATACATAATGTCTGGACGAGTATTTGTGAGATATAACAAACTTCCAATTAGACTCTTGTACATATGTGCATCAATCTATTCTTCTCCATCATTTTGGCTAAATTTCTCACCAGTGTTCATTGGAGTCTTCATTGGCTTGCAATCAGACATTGCAAATTTTTGAAGAAGATCTTTACATACTTCTCTTGAGAGACAAAAATTTCATCACCAAATTATTTTACTTTCAAACCAAGAAAGTAATTCATCAAGCCAAGATATGACATCTCAAAATTTTTAATCATACTATTTTTAAATTCTGCAATCAGTTCATCACTACTGCCGGTATATACCAAGTCATCAACATATAAACAAACCATAAGAATATTTGTACCTTTTGACTTGACATATAAGGTGGGCTCGCTTTTGCTCCTTTGAAAGTCATTCTGTACAAAGTGCTGATCAATCCTTTCATACCATGCTCTAGGTGCCTGCTTAAGTCCATAAAGTGCCTTCCGTAATCGATACACCTTCTTTTCTTCATTAACAACTTCATAGCATGTGGTTGCTGCACATATACTTCTTCATCCAAAAAATCATTCAAAAAGGCTGATTTGACATCAAGTTGAAAAAAATTCCATTGATAATGAGCAGCTATAGATAAAACTGTTCTAATTGTATCAAATCTAGCTACTGGAGCATATGTTTCTACAAAATCAATACCTTCTCGCTGCATATAGCCCTTTGCAACAATCCTTGCTTTAAATTTTTGGATTGATCCATCTGCTTTGTATTTAATTTTGTATATCCATTTTAAACCAATAGCTTCATGGTTAGGTGATAGATCCACGAGCTCCCAAGTACCATTTTTTATTAATGCTGAAATTTCATCATCCATAGCTTTGCTACATTCTTTATGCTTTATTGCTTCTTCAAATAGCTTGGTTCATCAACAGAAGTAAAAAGTATAGACTGCACAGGTGTTGACCTTGGTGAAGATTGATTTGGATCAGTTAAATCTTTACTTTCATCATCAAAGACACTGATGTTTCTTCAGCTTGAGCTCCACCTATTGCTGTATTCTGTAATTCATTCCAATTCCATGCATTCTGCTCATCAAATATCACATCCCGGCTAACAACAAGCCTTTGAGTTATAGGATTATAAAACCGATAAGCCTTGCTTTCAATACTATAACCAATAAAGATGCATTTCATGCTATTATCATCTAATTTTTTCCTTTTCTGAGATGGAATGTGAACATAAGCAAGACACCCAATACTCTAAAATGAGTTACCTTTGGTCTCCATCCATGCCAAGCTTCAAATGGTGTTATGCCTTGAAGTAAAGATGTGGGGCTACGATTGAGTATAGGTAGCGGTATGAACTGCTTCGGTCCAGAAATTGTTAGGAAGCCCTTTTGCTTTAATCATGCTTTTTGCTATCTCAACAAGACTCCTTTTCTTTCGTTCTCTACTCCATTTTGTTGTGGTGTAAAGCTTGCAGTCATTGCCTGTGAATGCCATTATCTTCACAAAAAAGAATGAATTCTTTTGAAAGAAATTCTTCACCCCTATCGGTTCGCAATACCTTTAATGCATGGCCACTATTCTTTTCAACAAAGCATTTAAACCTTTTGAATACAGAAAAGCTATCTGACTTTTCTTTAACAAAATATGCCCATGTTATTCTGCTAAAATCATCAACAAAAATAATAAAATACTTGCTATTGTCTAAGGATGGAGATTGCATTGGTCCGCATAAATCTGCATGCACCAGTTCAAGTGGTTTTGAGGCCCGCCAAGCCTTTCCTTTTGGAAAAACATCCATGTGATGCTTTCCAAGCACACAACTCTCACATATATGATCATTCTTCATAATTATAGACAACCCATACACCATATTCCTTTTTGATAAATGCTCTAAATTGTGATAACCCAAATGTCCATGTCTATGATGCCATAACACATTATCATTTGCTAATGAGACATTCAAGGCATGATCAAGAATTAGAGAGAAAAGTTTACTTTCAATCATAGGTATCTCAATAATAAGTGAACTCTTAGAATTATCATAAACATGACATCTTAAATCTTCAAAAACAAGTGAATAACCTTCAGTCAAAAATTGCCCAACACTCAACAAATTAGACTTCAAGTCAGGAACATATAAAATATTTTTAATTGATTTCAAGCCATAGAAATCAAGTTTCACAGTACCTTTCCCATGAGCTTCTCGAATTACCATCACCCATTTTACCTTTGTAGTAACAGATTTGTCCAAATAAGAAAAGATCTCTGCACGACCTGTCATATGATTGCTGCATCCACTATCAATGTACCAAACTTCTTTAGGACATTCTTTTGCAGTAAAGCATGCAAGAAATAAATTTTTATTTGATCCCTTTTCATGTTCTTCTGCAAAATTTGCATGTTTTTCTTTCAATCTGCAAAAACGCTCAATGTGGCCATACTTTTTGCAAAAATGACAAAGAAAAGGCTTAGAGATTTCATCCTTTTCATTACTTTCCTTTATCCGACAAAACCTTTCAATATGACCATATCTCTTGCAATAATTACACTGAAAAGGTTTAAAATTTTCACCTTGGCTGTTACCTTCATTGCGATTCTAATAAACTTTACCAAGACATCCTCCACCTCTTCTGCCTCTAAAAGAACCTCCTCTATTTCTTGGTGTACAATGCTGATTGATGCTTTCCTTTGGAGCATTCACCTTAGAATGAAAGGCTTTTTCCACTGTACTTTCATTGGACCTTTTCAATCTGTCATCATGTGACTGAAGAGAGCCAAGTAATGCACTAACTGAAAGTTTGGTTAGATCCTTGGATTCTTCTATAGCAGCTACAATATGATCATACTTAACTGACAAACTTCGTAATATTTTTTCAACAACTCTTTGATCAGATAAATCTTCACCATAAATTCTCATTTGATTAACAATTTCTAGAACTTTGGAAAAAAACTGATCTAAAGAATCATCATCTTTATGCTCAATGTCTCAAATTTTCGACGAAGAGTTTGGAGTTTGATAGTTAATACCTTAACATTACCTTGATATTCTTCTTGCAACAAATCCCAAGCATCTTTAGAGGTTGTAGCTGCTGAAATTCGAGAAAAAATTGCATCACCAATGGCCTGTTGAATGAAGAAGAGAATTTTGGCATCCTTTTTTATATTCTCTGGCTTTAATGCTCCTTCCTCCGGTAGGCCTTTCTCCACTAATTCCCACAACTCTTGTGAGATAAAAAGAGTCTTCATCTTTTGCTCCAGAAATCATAGCCTTCTCCTTTAAATATTGGAATCACTGGATTGATGGTATTACTGTTGAATGCCATTGGCTCTGATACCACTTCATAAAAAGAAGAGATACGGGACTAACAGATTTTGAAAGTAGGGACTTCCTCAACGATGGTTAGAAAGTTGAGAAGGAAAATAAAATTGCTAAGGATAATTTTGGGAGAAGACAAAAAAAAAAAGGATAAACTTGCTCTTCATTATCTCGAATGATGTCATTTATAGAGGTTTAAATAGAGATGAAAGAAATATCGTGCAGCAAGAAATTAGAGGCACGTTACCCACTATCTAATAACGTGCGAAACTAATTAGCTACAGATAAACTTAAAAGATAAAACTCACGAACAGATAAATATGGGACACATAAAACCCACGAACAGATAAACATGGGACACGTAGAGTGACTTGATCTAAGTAGGAGAACGTGGAACTCTGCGTTATCCAACTACAAAGTAGGAGAACGTGGGATACTCAATTCTGCATTATTGTCCTATAATTCTGCATTATCTCAACACGCAGACTATTTTGAACTGGTAGTAGGACTGAGAGAATTACAGAGATGTCATCTTCTAGCAGTCGGCAAGTTTCAGATCATCTTGACTTAAAGGAGGGGGCACATGTATGTTTGAGAGAGAATGAGAGGGGCGAGAGAGAGAGAGAGAGAGAACAGCGTTTCGAAGAGAGCCTGCGGGCCAGGGAGGAGCTGGTCTTGGGTCTTCGTTTTTCACGCCCGCTTATATCAGCAAAGATTACACGACGGAACCTTTTCGTCTTTTCCACATGTTTGTTGTATTCATGATAGTCAAAGCGGTGCTATATAGGACTTGGCGGATTTGATAGACTTCAAGTTGCATGGCTCATCGAATATATAGCCATAAAGGAAATTCACCTAACAACTGAGTTTCGTTCTGTCACCACATTAGTTTCAAGGTGATCGGTCGTGGGATTCTTGTCTGCTTATAGAAAATGGATCCATAGACCATAGGCTATAGCTAAAAAGTTCAGGAAAGCATTTGGTTCAATGGGCCGGAGTTGATTTCAATAGTTATTTTACGTCTTGTTCTTAAGCACCAGAAAATAGAAACAAACATAGTTATACGTACAAGAAATAAAAAACTAAGCATAAAATGTTAGATTAAAAGCAACACTGTTAGGTTTTGTTTTCTCAGGGAGTGCATGGTGCTGGGGAAAGAAAATTCGTGTGAGGATTGGAATGAAGTTCTTCTCACTTGTGCTATATAAAAGCCGTAATTGCTTACTTTCATTAAATGTAGGGATGATGGCCAAAAGACTATTCAAGTTCAGCCTAACACCTCTTGGAGTTTCTCACAGCCATTTAGAATTTTGGACACCTACTTATCCGCATCTTACGTACTATGAGTGATCCTCATCTCTAAGATGACATCACCTCCTCAGTACTATAAATTCGTCACTCCACCCAAGACCTTGCAACCCAAAATTAAGGTTGTGAACCAAATGGAGGTCCACGTCCAGAGCTCCAGCGTCATAGCCCAAGGCAACCCAAATGCGGAGCCCTCCGAAGTACCTTTCACCATCTTTGACCGCGCTGCCATCAACATCCACGTTGCCGTCCTCTTCGCCTTCAACCCTCCGACCTCCACAAACTCTGCACTCATTGAAGGCCTGTCAAAGACTCTAGTCCACTTCCCGACGCTCACCGGTCGGATGGCTACAGCCACCGCGACCGCCCGTGCCTCCTCATAGGCGGCCATGGCGGAGGCGCACTGGTAGTAGAAGCAACGGTGGCCTCCAATTTATCCGACCACATGCCACTCGAGCCATCGCCTTACTTCGAGCTGCTGCACCCCCGAGAAAAGAAGCCAAGCACCTGCTCCAAGTCCAACTCAACCGCTTCGAGTGCGGGGGGCTCATAATCGCAGTGACCGCGCACCACAAGGTGGCCGACGGCCAATCCATGAGCACCTTCTTCGTTGCATGGGGGCAAACAGTTCGTGGAATGCCCATCGACCGCCTTCCGGTCTACGATCAATCTTGGCTCAAGCCCCGGTGCCCACCGAATCCCGAGTTCCAACACTGGGGCATTGATTTCGTGCCCATCCCGCCAAATCAAGACGGTTTCGCTGTGAATCGAGTTGATAGTGATCCTAGCAGGATAACCAACATATTGCTGCGTTACTCTTCGGAGTACATAACTTCGAAGCTGAAGGCTAACATGAAAGAGAAGTATACCACCTTTGAAACTCTCCTCGGCCATGTTTGGAGGAAGATAACAATTGCCCGTGGGCTCGGTGACAGTGAGTGCACAGAGATACTGGTTGCAGTGAACGGTAGACCAAGGTTGAAGCCAGCAGTTCCGAGAGAATTTTTTGGAAATTTGGCCGTCGATGCAAGTATGAAGGCCAGTGTGAAGCAACTGATTGAAGGAGGTCTTGCAGAGGCTGCTAGACTAGTTCATGAGGCAGCTGTTAGCGTTGACAGACACTTCATACAATCATTTATAGACTTTGGGGCCATGTACACGGATGAATACCTTGTCTCCGTTTATGAATTGTATGGGAATGTGTTATCGCCTATCGTGGAGGCAAATAGCTGGCTAGGGTTTCCGTTCCACGATATGGATTGGTGGTGGAGGGAAACTGCAAGCTTTCTTGCCTTCTTGGATCCCTGTCGAGGGGATGGTGATGTTCCTCCCTGGGTTGGACCGGGGTGGAGGTGTACGTCGTTGTCTTCGTTACTCTGCTAGACGAGCATGCCCAGGCACTGAGGCAGATATCTCACTCTCCGGATTAGATTCTGTTTCCAATGACTGCATCCTGAGTATACAATGATGATGGAATACACAATAAGAGTAAAAATAAAATAAAATATTTTATTATATAAAATAATTAAGAATTACAACTTTTTTTTTATAAGCGCTCTCTCTCTCCCTCTCTTTTTTTTTCTTTTCTCATCATGCCTTCTTTACAACAACCACAGTATAAGAAGTAACTTTTGACTTTCCTAATAAATATATAATTATATAATCTTTTTAGCTTTTTTTATGTGACTTTTAAATTTTTCATATGACTTAAGTTTTCAATATGAATAAATAAATTATTTTGTAATCTTTTAGATTTCTCATGCGACTTCTGAATTTTTCATATGATCCTTAAATTTTTAGTATGACTCTTGGTTTACTGCCCTATAATTAAGTTTACATAATTTATTACAATCTTTCGATTTCTTCCGCACAATTAAGTTTATCTTTTTCTAACACTCCTTCTTAAACTTAATTGTCCTTTCTTCGTTATACCAAGAGAACTTTTAAACTTGATGAAGAGGTCTACTCTTAAAGGTTTAGCGAATATGTCAGCCACTTGTTCTTGTATCTTCACATACAACAGCTCTATATCTTTATTCTTCACATATTTCCGGATTGAATGAAAACGTACTTCAATATGTTTGTTTACTTTGATGATACACGAAATTCTTTCCTAGCGTAATTATTAACTTACTATCAATGTTTATCTTGATAGGATCCTTTTGCTCAAAACCAACTTCCTTCATCAAGTCCTTAGCCATATGCATTTGATACACATGTGGATGCAGCAACATATTCAGCTTTACATGTAGAAAGAGTAACAATAGGTTGCTTCTCTGACATTCATAAAAAAGTTGCATCTCCCATAAAAAATATAAATCTGGAAGTACTCTTTTAGTCATTTATATTTCAGCCTAATGACTATCTGAGTAGCCAACAAGTTCAAAGTTACTATGATAAGAATAAAACATCCATCGGTAATATTACCTCGAATGTAATGAAGAATCTTTTTTGCTGCCTTCCAATGCACTGGTTTGGGCTCTTCCATAAATTTGTTGACTAAGTCACTGCATACAGTATGTTCAGCCTTGTACAAGTCATGTACCTCAAACTTTCCACTACCAAAAAAATAGGTTTATGGTTATGCTTTATTTGATCCAAATCCAAAATAACCTGAAAATTTTTGGATGGGCTGCATTGGCTTACAAGTAACTTGATATGATCCAAAAATTATGTTTTTCAAAAAATGAATAAGCTGTAATCACCATTCTAAAATTGGTATGTAGTTATGAGGGTAAGATATATTTTTTTTATTTATTTAAAATTTTAAGATTTATCTAGATAGTAATTTATAATTTTATGAATTATCAATTAGATTATTTATATGGTTAATCTTGATATATAATTTATTGATGCTAACGAGACTTAATAAATAACGAAAATAGAATTACACTTTTTCAAATTGAATGTTATTGAAAGACCAATTTTAACAATTTTAAATATCCTTGATGGGAAAATGAAAGAGTAAAATTAAATATGACTTTTTTTTAATTAAGCATATTTACAAAGTAAAATTAAGCATTTTAAAATTAGCAATTCATTTTTTTTAAAAAAAAAGCTAATCACTATGCATGGTTTTTTTTTTGTTACAACACTATGCAGGTGGATGGTCTAATTAATAATTTCTTTTTTTCCATGAGAGAGGAAGAATAAACGTATTCTTATCCTTGTAACCCAACTATATATGGCTTTATCAATTTAAGCCATGCCCTTTCAACCTACTAGTAAATTTTTCTCTCTCTCTCTCTCTCTCTCTCTCTCCGGATCTTGGCAATAATGGCGGGATAAATGACCAGCACCAAACAACATTTTTCTTGGATCAGGAATAAGTGAATAAATAAGGTTCATTTAGAGATAATGCTAATACCCCGGGAACCGTCCTGCAAACACAATTTTAGGTTGCAATCGTTCTCAAACCCAAGTGCCAGGACTCGATATAGTGCATGGGCTAGCTTTTTGCAGGTAAGACACTATTTTGAAAATGTAGTTCATTTTGAGCATTTTATTTCCTTAAGAGATACATTGATGATATTGCTTGAGAGAGACTCTTCAAAGTTTTCTATGCATATAGATTGGTTGATTTCGGCCTTTTGTTGGCAGTTCTTTGTGTAACAGACTATTTTGAACGGGTAGTAGTGATGGGAAAGAATCCGTGTACGAGCAAATACTAGCAGACCGTAATACGCAGCGGAATAATAAATAAAAATGCGCAAACCACACAATCACAAAAACACCAAGATTTACGTGGAAAATCCCTTCAAGATAAAGGAAAAAAACCACGGACAAGCCAGAGAAGAAGATCCACTATAAAATAATAAATATCCAAGTCTCAAAGTCCCTTGCCAGAACTTGAGAAACAATACAAGAGAATAATAAGGATATAAGGATTACATCACCGAAAAATATGGTCTCCTGCGTTACCTCTTATTTTCTTCCCTTCTCTTCTTCTTCTTCTCTTGTTTTTCTTCTGCAGCACCTTCACGTGATTCTGGAGTGAAAGTCCTCCCACGTAGTTAAGCACCAAGCAGCAGCCCTTCCTTCTCTTCCCCTAGCAATCTCCTAGAAAAAAGAATACCTGCTACATGCTTCTCCTCTTTTTCATACGGCTGCTCCTTAGAATAGAGAAAATCAAAAAAGAAAGGCGGCTACTCCTTTTATAAAAGAGAGAGAATAAACCCTAGTGAAAAAAGGAGTAGCGCTCCCTTTTGCCCTAATGGGCTGAATAGGTGGGTCCATGGGCCCAACAACCTCCCCCTTCAGCCCATAAGGGAGGCTGTCTCATGCTTCCTTAGTGTGAAATCATGTCGACCAGCTGTCGGCATATCTCTTGCCTTTCTTTTGATAAGGTCTTTGTCAACATGTCTGCCCCATTTTCATCTGTGTGAATTTTTGAAGCTGTAACTGCTTCTCTTCAAACACATTTCGAATCCAGTGGTATCTCACATCTATATGCTTTGACTTGAAATGAAAAGTTGGGTTCTTGCACAAGTGGATGGCGCTCTGGCTGTCACAATGTACCACATAATTTTTCTGTTTCAATCCCAATTCATGTAAGAATTCTTTCATCCACAGCATCTCCTTACAGACCTCGGTAGCAGCAATATATTCTGCCTCTGTGGTAGAGAGAGCTACACACCTTTGCAATCTGGATTGTCATGACACAGCTCCCCCTGCAAAAGTAAGTATGAAACCTGATGTGGACTTCCTTGTATCAATATCTCTCGCCATATCTGCATCTGTGTAACCAATCAGCACAGCTGGACCACCCCCAAAGCTTAAACAAACTTTGGAGCTTCCTCTGAGATATCTGAAGATCCACTTCACTGCTGCCCAATGCTCTTTCCCCTGGATTTGCAAGAAATCTGCTAGCAACACCCACTGCATATGCGATGTCTGGCCTCGTACATACCATCGCGTACATCAAACTTTCGACTGCTGAAGCATAAGGAACCTTCTTCATTTTCTCCTTCTCCTCATCACTTGAAGGACTTTGCTCTGAGCACAACCTGAAGTGACCTGCAAGAGGAGAACCAACTGGCTTTGCATTGATCATACTGAACCTATCCAATACCTTCTCAATGTACTTTTCCTGTGACAACCATATTTTCTTGATTCTTCTATCATGGGAAATCTGCATACCCAGTATTTGCTTTGCTGGTCCCATATCCTTCATTTCAAATGAATTGCTCAGCTCCTTCTTCAACCTGTCAATCATAGACATATCTTTCCCAAGAATAAGCATGTCATCAACATAAAGTAGGAGTATGACAAAATCCTCACTAAACCATTTGATATACACACAATGATCTGAAGCCATTCTTTTGTATCTATTTTCAGCCATAAATGAATCAAATTTCTGTACCACTGCCTTGGAGCTTGCTTCAGCCCATATAATCTTTTTTTCAATCTGCAGACAAGATTTTCTTTACCTTTGACTTTGAAGCCTTCTGGTTGCTCCATATAGATTTCCTCCTCCAAATCACCATGAAGAAAAGCTGTCTTCACATCTAACTGCTCAACCTCCAAGTCTAGACTAGCAGCAATACCTAGAGCAACACGAATTGAAGACATTTTAACAACAGGAGAAAAAATCTCTTCAAAGTCAATACCTTTCTTTTGACCAAAGCCTTTCACAATCAATCTGGCCTTGTACTTTGGTTGAGAATAATGCTGTTGAGTCTTTAACCTGAAAACCCACTTGTTCTTTAAAGCCTTCCTTCCTCTTGGTAGTTCCACTAAATCATATGTGTGGTTCTTCTGTAAGGCATCCATTTCTTCCAGCATACCTACTAACCACTCCTTTTTCTGCTCACTTTCAACTGCCTCCTGGTAACATTCTGGTTCACCTGCATCAGTAAGCATTATATATTCATCTGTAGAATACCTTTTGGAAGGTTGACGTTGTCTGATAGATCTTCTCAGCTGAGGCTCTGTAGGAGGTTGCTCCTGATCTCCTTCCTGCTCAACATGTCCTATAGGTGAGTTAATACCTGCTCCTGCACTATTTTCTTGCACATCTCCCCTATCACCCTGATTTACTAGAGGAGTAACTGGATCACAGTCTGTTAATCCTCCTGCAGAAGACTTGACTGACACCTCCTTCTTGAAGTCTTGAAGGGTTTGATCTTCAAAAAATACCACATCTCTGCTTCTGAATACCTTCTGCTTTTCTGGATCCCAAAGTCTATAACCAAACTCATCATGTGAGTAACCAAGCAAAGCACATTCTTTTGTCTTACCATCCAGCTTGGACCTCTCAATGTCTGGAACATGTGCAAATGCACGACAACCAAACACTCTCAAGTGCTTATAAGAGACATCTTTTCCTGACCATACACGCTCTGTAACATCACCATCTAGAGCTGTACATGGTGACAAGTTTATTACATCAACCGCTGTCTTCAATGCCTCATCCCAAAATCTTTTAGGTAACTTGGACTGTGAAAGCATACATCTGATCTTTTTCATGATGGTGCAGTTCATTCTCTCTGCAATTGCATTATGCTGAGGAGTACCAGGAACTGTCATCTCATGTTGAATGCCATGTGATCTGTAATAATTATCAAATAATCCTGTGTACTCATCACCATTATCTGACCTTATACATTTCAGTTTCTTTCCTGTCTCTCTTTCAACTCTGGCATGAAACTCTTTGAAGACATTAATAACCTGATCTTTAGTCTTCAAACCATAGACCCAAACTTTTCTGAAAAAATCATCTATAAAAGTGACAAAATAAAGTGCACCACTGATGCCTGGAACATTAACCGATCCACTAGGAGTTTTTGTCCTCAGAGGACCACAAACATCTGTATAGATACGATCCAAAATATGCATTTTTCTAGATAAAGCAGGACTAGCAAAAGAAACTCTATATTGCTTGCCAACCAAACAATCAACACATGGGTTCAGATGTACACCTTTGAAGTTGGTAAAACTTCTTCCTTGGAAAGAACTTGCAGCCCCTTCTCACTCATGTGTCCCAGTAGTTTATGCCATAACTCCATGCTGAAGTCGTTCTCTATAACATTCAACTGTTCACCATAAGCTTTAGCCTGCAACCTGTATAAAGTGTGACATTTCTTTCCACTGGCTATAACAAGTGAACCTTTACTGAGCTTCCATTGCCCTTTATGAAATCTGCTATCAAAATCTTCATCATCAAGTCTTCCAACTGAGATTAAATTTAGCCTCAAGTCAGCTACATGCCTTACATCCTTGAGCACCAACTTACAGCCAAGATTGGTCTTCATGTGGATGTCACCCATGCCAATGATGTCTGCTGTGCCTTGATTTCCCATCTTGACAACACCAAAATTTCCAGTCTTATATGTAGAAAAAAACTCCCTCCGTGGTGTAGCATGATAAGAAGCACCTGTGTCAATCACCCACTCATGATTCTGACACTCACATGAGAAGATACCATCAGAAGTAGACAAAATCAAATAATCATCACTCTGCACAGTAGCGTGATATTCTCCTTTGACTCTGTATCCTCCACTTCTTTTCCCTTTTTCTTACTTTTCTTAGGCTTCTTACACTGATTCTTGTAGTGCCCTTTCTCACCATAGTTATAGCAAGTAATATCTTTTCTTGACCTTGATTTGCTTCTACCCTTGTATGAATTGTCTCTATTTCTAGACTTTGACCGTCCTCTATTCTCTGAGACAAGTGCCTGTGAATCAATCTGAGAAGTTGCTGAATTTTTTCTTCTTAACTCCTCATTCAACAAACTGCCTGTTACTTGACTCATGGTGATAACACCGTCTGGTGCAGAATTACTGAGGGAAACTACCAGTGTCTCCCAACTTTCTGGCAATGAACTGAGAAGTAACAATGCCTGCAACTCATCATCAAGAGACATTTTCGTAGAGGATAACTGGTTATTAATACTCTGCATTTCATTCAAATGCTCAGCAATAGAAGCACCCTCTTTATATTTCAGATTCACTAGTTTTCTGATCAAGAAAGCCTTGTTGCCAGCTGTTTTTCTCTCATATAGACTTTCTAACTTTTTCCAAAGAGAGTTTGCAGAAGTCTCAGTGGAAACATGGTGAAAGACACTATCATCCAACCATTGCCGAATAAAACCGACTGCCTTCCGATCTAACATGATCCAAGCATCGTCTGTCACTGTAGCGGGCTTTGCTTTGACCCCTTCTAAAGGTCCATATAGATCCTTGCAATATAAGAGGTCCTCCATCCTTGGTTTTCATATCATCTAATTATTTTCATTCAGACTGATCATGCGGGAAACATTACCGGCCTCCATGCTCGCACACACAAAAAAAAAATTCACAGGCTCTGATACCAGTTGATGGGAAAGAATCCGTGTACGAGCAAATACTTGCAGACCGTAATACGCAGCGAAATAATAAATAAAAATACGCAAACCACACAATCACAAAAACACCAAGATTTACGTGGAAAATCCCTTCAAGATAAAGGAAAAAAAAACCACGGGCAAGCCAGAGAAGAAGATCCACTATAAATAATAAATATCCAAGTCTTAAAGTCCCTTGCCAGAACTTGAGAAACAATCACAAGAGAATAATAGGGATATAAGGATTACATCACCGAAAAATATGGTCTCCTACGTTACCTCCTTATTTTCTTCCCTTCTCTTCTTCTTCTTCTCTTATTTTTCTTCTGCAGCACCTTCACGTGATTCCTGGAGTGGAAGTCCTCCCACGTAGTTAAGCACCAAGCAGCAGCCCTTCCTTCTCTTCCCCTAGCAATCTCCTAGAAAAAAGAAATACCTGCTACATGCTTCTCCTCTTTTCATACGGCTGCTCCTTAGAATAGAGAAAACCAAAAAAGAAAGGCGGCTACTCCTTTTATAAAAGAGAGAGAATAAACCCTAATGAAAAAAGGAGTAACGCTCCCTTTTGCCCTAATGGGCTGAATAGGTGGGCCATGGGCCCAACAAGTAGGACTGAGAGAATAGAGATTGTCATCTCTAGTAGTCGGCAAGTTTTAGAGCCTGTTTGGATGGAAGAAAATGGAGGGAGGGAAAGGAAAAGAATGAGAAATGTTATAAGTTATCTTGTTGGAAGAAGGGTGAAAGAAAGAGGGGAAAGGGAATGGAACTAATCGGTTCCCTTCTTTCTTCCTCAGCAAGGATAAATTTATTAACTCTCAAATCGAAGGGTAAGCTGAGGGAGGGAAAAAGTTTAAGTCATACTTTTATGGAAGCCAAAATATTCCTTTATTTTTTCTTTATTTTTTTTCATTCCCACGCTTCATTAGGATATAATTGTCACATAACACTTGTGTTTCTTTTCTTCCTCTCTATCCAAACAAGATAATAATTGATATTACCCTTCCTTTTCCTTTCATCTTCCTTTCTTTTTCCTTCAAAATTCAAACAAAGCCTAAAGCTCATCTTTGACTTTAGGGAGGGGGCACATGTATGTTTGAGAGAGAGAGAGAGAGAAAACAGCATTTCGAAGAGAGCCCGAGGGCCAGGATGGAGCTGATCTTGGGTCTTCGTTTCGCACGCGCGCTTATATCAGCAAAGATTACGACAGAACCTTTTCATCTTTTCCACATGTTTGTATTCATGATAGTCAAAGCGATGCTATAGTGCTTAGCGGATTTGATGGACTGCAGTTTGCATAGCTCGTCGAATATATAGCATGATTTTAAAAATTGAACCAAACTGGCCAATCAAACCAGTTCAATTAAAATTTGATCATCAATTTAATTCAATTTTATTATTAAAATTAATTTTTATATAATTTAACAAAAATTAAAAAAAAATTATTGAATCGATCGATTTCTGAAAAATCGATTTAACTTCTGATTTTAGACTTTTAGTTTTGATAAATAAAATTAAAATTAAAACTTTTTAAATTTTTAAATTTTATATTTTAATTGAATTTATATTTTATTATTTTATATTATTAAATTAAAAATTAATTATGATATTATTTAGTTTGATCAAACTGATTTATCAAATCAAATCGATTAATTCGTAGTTCAAATGTCAAATGCCATACCGATTTGTTGTTTACTTTGATTTTTAAAACATTGATATATAGCCGTGAAGGATATTCATCTTACAACTGAGTTTCGTACTGTCACGACCGCATTAGTTTCAAGGTGATCGGTCGTGGGATTCTTGTCTGCTTATAGAAAATGGATCCATAGGCCATAGGCCATAGCTAAAAAGTTCGGGAAAGCATTTGGTTCAATGGGCCCGAGTTGATTTCAACAGTTATTTTACGTCTTGTTCTTAAGCACCAGAACATAGAAACAAACATGGTTATACAAGAAATCAAAAAACTAAACATAAAATGTTAGGACTAAAAGCAACACTGTTAGGTTCCGTTTGCTCAGGGAGTGGTGATGGAAAGAAAATTTGTGTGAGAATATTTGGAATGAAGTTCTTCTCACTTGTACTAAAAGCCGTAATTGCTTACTTTCATTAAACGAAGGGACTGATGATGATCAAAAGACTATTCAAGTCCAACCTATAGAACCTTTTGGAGTTTCTCATAACCATTTAGAATTTCGGACACCTACTTATCCACATCTTACTATGAGTGATCCTCATCTCTAAGATCTACATCATCTCCATCTCACCATAAATTCGTCACTCCACCCAAGACCTTGCAACCCAAATTAAAGGTCGTGAACCAAATGGAGGTCCACGTCCAGAACACCACGTACAAACTCTGCACTCATTGAAGGCCTGTCAAAGACTCTAGTCCACTTCCCGACGCTCACCGATCGGATTGGCTATAGCCACCGAAACCGCCCGTGCCTCCTCATAGGCGGCCATAGTGGAGGCGCACTGGTCGTAGAAGCAACGGTGGCCTCCAAATTGTTCTCCGACCACATGCCATGCACTCGAGCCATCGCCTGACTTCGAGCTGCTGCACCCCCCGAGAAAAGAAGCCAAGCACCTGCTCCAAGCTCCAAGTCCAACTCAACCGCTCCGAGTGCGGTGGGCTCATAATCGCAGTGACCGCGCACCACAAGGTGGCCGGCCGACGGCCAGTCCATGAGCACCTTCTTCGTTGCATGGGGGCAAACGGTTCCTGGAATGCCCATCGACCGCCTTCCGGTCTACGATCAATCTTGGCTCCAGCCCCGGTGCCCACCGAATCCCGAGTTCCAACGCTGGGGCATTGGTTTCGTGCCCACCCCGCCAAATCGAGAGGTTTCCCTGTGAATCGAGTTGATGTTGATCCTTGCTGCGCTACTCTTTGGAGTACATAACTTCGAAGCTGAAGGCAAACATGAAAGAGAAGTATACCACCCTTGAGACTCTCCTCCGCCATGTTTGGAGGAAGATATAACAATTGCCCGCCGGCTCGATGACAGTGAGAACACCGAGATGCAGCTTGCAGTGAACGGCAGACTATATATATATATATATATATATATATAGGCTGAAGCCAGCAGCTCCGAGTGAATTTTTGGTAATTTGGCCGTCGATGCCAGTATCACCGCGAGTGTGAAGCAGCTAATCGAGGGAAGTCTTTAACAGCTGTAGTTTCAGTAAAAATTAAAAAAAAATTAATTTTAATTTTAATTTTTTTATTTTAAAACCATACTTATTTATTCAATCATAAGTTACCCATACATAATTAATTACATTTGACTGAACTCAAAAATTACCATACTTACTAATAAAATACTAATCGATAATAATAAAGAATTAAATTTGAACACTCCTTAATTCCTTATCGTGACCTTCAATAATTTTTTAAAGTTCTAAAACTTGTCTCTTAAAGTGCTTTAGTAAAAATATTTGCAACTTGATCATTGAAGCTACAATATTTGATTTAAATCTTCTTTTTCTCCATTGCATTTTTAATGATGTGATGCTTGATAGCAATGTGTCTTGTACGGCAATTCTTAGTTATATAATAATTATTGATTTATTATCACACAAGATTGAAGTAGCTTCTCCTTGCTTTTTATCAACTTCCTTCAAAATACGCTTTAACCATGTGCTTATGAAGCTGACAATGATGCTGAAATATATTCAGCCTCGACTGATGATTGTGTCATTGTTTGTTGTTTCTTAAAAGCTCAAGCAACTGCTTCTGAGCCAAGAGAAAAAATATACCCTGAAGTGTGATCTCATATCATCAATACATCCAACCCAATCACTATCACAAAATCCCAATAACTTTGCATCAACATTCCTTTCATACCAAACACCAAAATCAATAGTACATTGGATGTATCTCAACACTCTCTTAGCAGCCCCAAAATGAATTTGAGTAGGTTTGTGCATAAATAATAAGTTTGTTGCATACTTAATATCGGGCCTAGTAGTTATCAAATATAATAAACTTCTAATCAAGCTTATATAGAGTGATGCATTCACTTCTTTGTTTACCTTTTCATTCATAACCAATGAAGTAGAAACTAATTTACAATTTCACCATTCGAAAATTTTTAAGAAGAGTTTTTGTATACTTCTTTTGGAAAATAAATACATCTTCTTCTTAATAAATTTTAATACCTAAGAATTGATGTAATAAATTCAAGTCACTCATTTCATATTTTTGCTTCATATTCATTTTAAAGTTAGCAATCATTCTTTCATCATTAATCACTATATCATCAACATAGAGAGAAATAATAAAAATGTCATATGTATATTGCTTCTTAATATATAATGTTGGCTCATTCTAACTTCTTTAAAAAACCTAAGTTGTTGAAATAGGCATCAATCTCACTATACCCAGTTCGGGTTGCTTATTTAAGGTCATATAAAGCCTTTTTTAGTTTGTAAACTTTTTTCTTCTTCATTTACTGCAAAGTCTTGAGGTTATTATATAAACCTCATCTTTTAGAGTACCATTTAAGAACGCTAATTTTATATTAAGTTAAAGCAATAACTAGCCATTTTTAGCTATCAAGACAATAAAAACTCTAATTGTATTATGCCGAGCTACTGGAGCAAGTGTTTCTTCAAAGTTAATTTCAGGTTGTTGAGAATACCCTTTAGCTACAAGCCTTGCTTTGTTCTTTTGGACCAAACCATCTAGATTGAATTTTATTTTGCGGATCTACTTCATACCAAACATTTCTTTGTCTTTTGGGCTTTCAACTAACTTCCAGGTTTTGTTCTTTTCAATCATATTAATTTCTTCTTCTATAGCTTTTTTTCTAAGTCTCTTCTTTGATTGCTTCTAGCTCAACAACACAAAAATCACAACCGGCATATATATCACTAAGGCTTTTCATTTTTTTGAAGGTGTACTTAATAATGAATATTTAGAGCTTGATGATAAACTTGGATAATTTATAGAGACATTAGTGGTGAATCTTCATGAACATCATCTTTACATTCCTGAATTTCAAATGTTTCATTGAAAATAATGGTCAGACCTTAGACTTTCTTCTCTTTTTAATCCTATGTATCCTTCTTATTAAAAATAACATCTTTACTTATAATCAACTTATTTCTCTTTTAAGTTGAAAAGTCTATAGTCCTTTCATTTTGAGCTATAACGCACAAAAATGTATTTCTTACTAGTCTTATCAAGCTTGTGTTTAACATTCTTTGAAACATGAGCAAAACAAATACATCCAAAAACCTTTAAGTAATTCGCTGATGGCTTCTTTCCACTCCAAGATTCAATTAGAGTTGATTAATCACTGCATTTATTCGATAGCTATTCAACAAATAAACTATAGTAGAAACCGCTTCACCCCAAAAAGACAAAGGCAGCCTCTTCTCATAAAGCATTGCTTTTGAAATCTTCATAATGGTTTTATTCTTTCTTTTCGCCACTATATTTTGTTATAGAGAGTATCCAACTATTAGCTATCTGTTTAAGCTAATATCTTCACAAAAATTATCAAATTCATTTGAATTATGCTCACTACATCTATCACCTCTCAACACTGTAATCAAATATCCGCTTTGCCTCTCAATAAAATGCTAAAATATTTTAAGATACTAAACATATCTAATTTTTGCCTCATAAAATATATCCATGTCATTTTAGAGAAGTCAACAATAAAGGTTAGAAAGTATTTGTTACCTCTATGAGATAGTATTGACATAGGACCATATACATCAGTGTTAACAAGCTCCAATAATACTCTAGCTCTCCATGCTTCTCTTTTGGAAATGCTTCTTGGTGTTGCTTCCCAAGAGCACAACTTTCACAAACTTCTTTTAATTCTTGTATAGATGGTAGCCCATATTCCATATTCTTTTGCCAAAAATTCTCCAAGTTTTGAAAATTTAAATGCCCAAGTCTTCTATGCTATAACCATGAGTCACCAACCATATCCATCTTCAAAGCTACATCATTCTTGTAGGAGAAAGTGAGAGAAAAACTTCTATTTTTCTCCATCTTACGTTTTGCTACAGCTTGATTTCTTTTATCAAAAATTTTGTAAGAATTTTCTTCAAAGTGAACCGAGTATCCATGATCTACAAGTTGCCCAGCACTTAGCAAGTTTTGCTTCAATTTGGAACTAGCAGCGAATGTATCTTATTCTCTTCTTTGTTTCTATGGCAATTATACCTTTTTTTTTTTCTTGAACTAAGGCATCAGTACTCATCTTTACTTGAGAATTGAAAGTTAAATCAATCTTCATAAAATTTCTTTCATTGCTAGTCATATGATTACTACACCCACTATTAAGAAACCAAACATCATACTTTCACTCTGTAGCTACTTGACAAGCATAGAACATATTGTTTCACCTTCTTTTTTTTTTTAAGTAAAATGTGCTTGCTGATTTTTCTTCAAGAAACAATCTTTTTGGATATGACCAAACTTTTTACAATTGTGGCATTAAGGCTTTTCTTGAAACCAACACTCTTTCTCTACATGAATTCTTCTTTGATGGATTCTATATTTTTGTTGAGTTAACTCCTCATTAATGTGCCTTGTAAAGTTGCTTCTACCTCTTCCTCTTGAATTGCTTCTACCTCTTCCTTTTGTATATCTTCCACCTCTTAAAGACTCTTCTTTAGAGTCTTTGTCATGAGATCTTAAATTAACATTGAGCTTAAATTGAAAAACACTCTCAATTGATTTTTCAGAATGCCTATTCAACCTTTGCTCAAATGCTTTGATTAATCTCATTAACTCTTCAACACTCAAAGATTCAATATCTTTAGTTTTTTCAATAATAGCAATAATGGGGTCATATTTTTCATGCAAGCAGATAAATTTTTTTTTTCAATAATTCTTTGATCAGAAATAGTATCCCCATATATCTTTATTTGATTCACAACCTTCATAACTCTAGTGAAATAATCCATCAATAACTTCATTTATTTTATTTAAATTTTCAAAATCTCTTCGCAAAGTTGAAGCTTTACTATTTTTACCTTGAAAGTGCCTCTATACTCCTTTTGAAGAATATCTCAAGCCTCTTTTGCTCTTGTTGCATTGATAATTCTTTAAAAAGTTGTATCAACAACTCCTTGTGAGTCAAAACTAGAGCCTTTATATCTTTCTTCCTTTAATCCTTCAATTATTGTTTTTAGGCATTACTAAAAGCAATTGTATCCTCTTGTTTATTATACTCATCTTCCACATACTCTCAAAGATCATATATATGATAAAAAAAATATTTTCATCTTTACAAACTAGAAATCATAGTTTTTTCTATCATAAATGAAAACTTGTGATTGTTGAGCACTTATAGCTTAATTATTTGAACGCACCATCTCCAAAACTTGAGACTACTTGGAGGTATCCTCACTTAAACTTTTCATCGAACACCTTGAGAGCATGGAAGACTGCTTGAAAGTGTCATGCTTAAACTTTTCGTTGAACACCTTTAGAGTGTAAAAAGACTGCTTGGACTAAGTTGGGCTTTAACGTTTCTTCTTTTCTCATTCTTCCCTTTTTTTTTCTCAGAAATCAGGCTCGTCGGCTATGCTCGGAAGTGGGATATTCTTAGATACTGCAAGCCTATGATCTTCTGTCTCTTTTTTTATCTCGATCCTTTTGAAGTTTTGGTCAAACACGAAAGAGAAGCACTATGTTGCTATGAGAAGGAAGAGATAAGAAAGATATTTGAGCGGTGGAAACTCGATCTCGGCAGAGGCGAAGAATCATCGGCCATGCTCTTATACTAGTTTGATGGCTATAATTTTAGCCTAATGTTTTTCTCAAGAAAAAGGTGAAAAAAAGTAAAAATTTAAAATTCTAATTTATTATTTTAAAATCATTCTTATCTATTCAACCATATGTTATCCACACATAAGTAACAATATTTGACTTGACCTAACAAACTACCAGACTTACAAATAAAATACTTATCAATAATAATAAGAAATTAAATTTTAACAGCCTTACAAAAGCTGCTAGACTAATTTATGAAGTAGCTGTTAGCGTAGACAGTCGCTTTATACAGTCCTTGTAGACTTTGGGACTATGTACAAGGATGAAGACCTTGTCCTCCTCATTTAATTGTATGGGAACGTGTTATCGCCCATCGTGGACGCTGTTGGCTGACCTGGCACTGGGTGTCAGGTCATGAGTCCACCCAAAACCCAGCTGCCATGGCTTCTTTCCGAAGTAGTGAAGAGAGAAGAAAGACAGAGAGAGAAGCCTGCGCTTTCCTTCCCACTCCAACGAACCCCCGAACCTCCTTCCTCTTCGACACCATGGCATAGGAGTGTGGACACACCGGAGACTCTTGTAGCCTCCACCGTCCGACGATCTACCGCTTTCGCTGCCAGCCAAACAAGGTATGTCCTCCCTCCATTTCATGGTTGATAAATGGTATTAGATCCACCTCGCCATCGTCGCTGCTTTCAAGCTGGTGCTTGGCGAGGGAGAGCAGAGGAACAGGTTGCGACAAATGGCCACCACCACCTGTCCCTCGCTGCGGCTATCGCTGCAACATCAAAAAAAAATGAAAACAAAAATAAAAAAGGGGCATCGGTCCCCGAATGGTTATTAACCTTGCTTCTGCCAATCGCCAAAGGGCCGAGGATGCCACAGCCACCGCCGCATCGGTATCGAGCATGAGCAGCATAGCCGAGCTCATGAAGGGGCCATCGGGCCCTCTCCGGTGGCCGATGCCACCTTGCTCGTTGATGGAGTGCCTCCCGACTGACCTCCGAACAGACGAAGGGCAGGGATGGCCTCTCGCATCGCTGCTGCACGCGCAGCGAGTGCAAACAAAGCCGCCGAATTTATGAATGACATCATCAATAAATTCGACGAACGCAGCCATGCGATGACGTGACTGCCCCATGGTCTCCGCGTGGTAGCAGATCCGTGCATACGCTGCTAATTTTGTGGCACTCTACTTGTCCGATAACGTGTCATGTTGACACAAATTGATTCTTGACATGGCACTGGGTCCAGCTGGCATGGTAGCCTGCATGGCAGTCCACTTGTCGGTGGGGCATGCTGTGGCAGCGATGCTGACATACGTGGGATCCAGCTGCTGTGACGGCCTGCATGATGGTTCACGTGTTAGGACCCAGCTAGCTGACGTGGCATGCCGCATAAGTTTTATTTTGTTTTTTGATTCTATGGGTTTAAAGTTATAAAAAATTCAAAAATTACAAAAAAAAATTAAAGAAAATTACAAAAGAATTAGCAAAACTACAAAAAAAAAAAAATTATCAAAAAAATCAAAAAAATCCATAAAAGCTATAAAAGTTTATTAAAAGTTTTCTAGATATGGCATAGTTGTTTATGCTTCGTGCATGAATACTATTGATGCCATACTATGCATATTCTTCCTATAAATATTTTTCTGATTGCATGATTATTTATGCTTAATGTATAAATAATTTATGCATATTTGCATGTTATTTATGCTGATATAATTATTTATGCTTAGCACATAAGGGGTATCAATGTCATTTGCTATATATTTTTCTGCTAGCATGGTTAATTATGCTTGTGTATAAGTAATATGTATGATGAATTTTGTCTTTGGTTGACATGAAATATATGCTTAATGTAGCATATGAGTTTGATGCAATCTATGCTAGCTATGTAAATTTGTTTCAAATAATGATGGTTTTGTGGACAACAAAAATGCATTTTCTATAAAAGTATTGGGTTCTATGTTCCATCTTATTAAATGAGTAAATGATTATGAGCTTAGCGGACTTTTTTTTATCTTATTTATGAGTACGAATATTTAAAATTTAGTTATTTTTTCGATACTAATATACATTGATTATGCGCCCAATGTCCAAAATTTGCTTGATTGAATGCAGTGATGGCCTCTAGAGGCGAGAAGCTATATGGATAGAATTATGACATGTGGCATCGAAAGATTCAATATCTACTGAATGAACTAGAAGTCTTGAAAATCCTAACATCCAGTATGACACCACTAGAGTCTAGAACTCTGCACAGCATCGTAGTGACCAAAAAATCTATGAGACCTGGGTGAAGAAGGATTGGTGTACACGCTTTACTATATTGAGCAACATACATAATGATTTGATCAAAGATTTTAAGGGCTTTTCGACTGCCAAGCTATGTTGAGCCAGCTTAAGATAAAATATGGACAGACCTCGGCAATGAGGCTACGTGCCTTAAACCTTAAATTTATGTAGTACACCAAGGATCCCAATCATTCGATGTCCAACCACATTCGTGTGATAGGGAACATAATTAGGAATCTAAGGAATTCTAGGGTTGATCTTACTGACGAGCAGCAAGTCTTTACAGTGATTCATTCACTGCCCGATTCTCAATGGAGCCAGATGAAGCTTTTGATGACTCATGACGAGCACATCAATACTTTTGAGAATATATCTCATAATCTTGAGCTAGAGGTAGAACGTGTTAAGACTTTCCACTCCTCGACCTATATGGCCCACTCTAGATCTTCGAGGCTTAAAAGTAGAAAGAAGGGTAAAGCAGGTAATAGGGGTGGATAGGGATTTAGGGAAAAGAAAACAACCAAACCAAAAAGAGGCCAACAAAGGGGCAAGAAAAATGTGGAAAAGAATAAATGCTACAACTATGGAGTAAAAGGCCACTTTGCTTGTGATTGCATTGAAGCAAAGAAGGTATACTCCATAATAAGCTCTTTTAATGCTTGTTCGTATGCATTAGTTACTGACACACTCCCTGATTGGATTATAGATATGGGAGCAAACAAACACATAGTGCAAGATCAAGCTGGTTTTGTAGATTTTCATCAGATTTTAGCAGACACCAAGTACGTTGTTCTTGGGAATGATTTATGTGAGCAAGTATTGAGTAGGAGCATATCGCATTAGATTGCGGTGGAATGTGTTGCTCCTACATAATGCTTTATATATCCTAACAATCCGGTGTAATTTATGTTCTATTCTTGCCTTGTTAGCCCTTTGCTATACTTTTTGTCTTTTTGAGGATCGGATGTTTGTGTATATGGATGGTGTATTGTCTTTTGTGGATACTTATCACAAGGTTTTTCAGACTTAATATTGATTGTGTGACCCTTACTCTTGTTTGCTTGTGCTTATATTATGGTATGTGATGATTCTTTAATATGGCATGCCAGACTTGGTCATGTGGGTCAAGATTCCGATGGCATGAATAGCTAGAGAAGGGCTATTGGGCCCTCTTAGCATAATAAGTCTCCCTATGTGAGTCTTATTTAGTAGAAAGGCATCAAAAAAACCTTTTGGTAAGGCTTCTAGGGCTTCTCAACCATTAGAACTAGTACACTCGGATATCTATAGATTGAGGAGTGTTAGAGCACGCCATGGCACCTCTTATTTTCTTACATTCATAAATGATTATTTGCGACTCAGGTATGTGTACCTAATCTTTCATCGCTATGAATGCTAGATTGTTTCGAACACTTTTAGCTAAGGCAAAAAATCAGAAGAAGAGGATTTTGAAGACTCTTCGGACTGATAGATGCTGCGAATATCTATTTGAGTATTTTTAAAGGCTCTATGAAAAAAAGAGATATGCAGGCAGCTTACCCTTCCTAAAATTTTGTAGCAAAATAGGGTTATAGAGCATCGAAATAGGACTTTACTAGATATGGTTAGGTTAATGATGGCACAGGTAAATCTTTTAATTAGTTTCTAAGGTGATGCATCATTGACTACTACCTTCCATAGGTTAAAAAATGTGGGTCCTAAGGCTAACAAAAAGATGTTCATCAAGTACCCTTAGAGTTCTAAGGGTTACATGATGTACGATGAACATCTTGATGGAGAAGTGACTGAGGTGGAGTCCAGAAATGTGAAGTTCATTAAAAATGAATTTTTAAGCATTCGTGAGATCAAGAAGGACCTAACTCTATATAAGTTACAAGAGGAATCTCTTACTATCTCTGGCAAGGAATGGGCATTACAACCTGTTCCAAGGATCGACATGGATAGTGAAAGTGCTGGGCCCAGTGGAAGTGGCACACTAAACAATGAAAACACAAGCTAAACCTAGTAGGAGCTCGCCTATAAGGGTTGATGCACCATCAAAGGATAGTCCTTAGAGTCCAAATCCAAAGTTACAGAGAAGCAAACATAGAATTATTCCACATCAACATTTTGATATTGAAGGGAATGTGTTTCTCTGCACTCCGTTGGATCCAGATAAGCCAACTTTTATTGATGAGGTACTCTCTTCACCTGCTTATAGTGAGTGGCAAGCTGTTTTAGAGGATGAGATAGAGTCGATGGCCAAAAATCATGTATGGAACCTAGTAGACATTCCATTTGGATCCAAATATGTAGGAAATAAGTGGGTCCTAAAGATAAAGCGTTAGCCTAATGGGTCAATTGATAAATACAAGGCCTAACTTGTGGCAAAGGGCTATACCTAGTTGGAAGGTATAGTTATAAGGAGACATTTTATTCTGTGGTGAGATATGCCTCCATTCGTCTGATCCTAGCTATTGTAGCCCATTTGGATTTAGAGCTACAGTAGATGGATGTCAAGATAGTGTTCCTTAATGGAAGCTTAGATGAAGAGATTTACATGAATCAACCTTTGGACTTCATGGCTAAAGAAAAGGGGGACAAGTTGTGCCACCTTTGAAAATCTATATATGGTATCCAGTAGTTATCTAAGCATTAGTACCTCAAGTTTCACGAAGCAATTACATCAATTGGCTTAGACATGATTGAAGAGGATCATTGGGAAGTAATAAAAAGGATCTTTTGTTACCTTTATGATATTACTAGTCTCGCCCTATGTTATCAGAGAGGGGACTTAAGATTAAAGGGTTTTTGTGACTCTAATTAAGCTGGCGATAGAGACGAGCGTAGATCTACTTCAGGATATATATTCACATTTGGAGGTAGACCATCTCTTGGTGCGATGAAAAATAGAGCTGCACTGCCCTATCCACTATGGAAGCCGAATATATTGCTTGTTCGGCTATTGTCTAGGAGGCCATGTTGCTGAGAAGGTTCTTGAAATGATTCGAGATATCAATTAGTATCCATGAGGCTATTCAGATATGTTCTGATAGTATGACGACATTACAATATACTAAAGATCCTAAATACCATGATAGGACCAAGCATATTAACATTAAATATCACTTTATTCGAGACATGATCAGGTAAGGAGAGGTTACCCTTAGGCATATCCCTACTAGCAAGATGTTGGCTAACCCATTGACTAAGCCCATTACTAAAGATGTGTTCCAGGCACATGTGAGAAGTTTGGGTATGTCTTTTGTTTGACAGACAGGGATTGTATGGACATCATTGACTGTGTGTTGCACTTCTATCATGTTGATGCTCCAATTTCATATTCCTTTTTCGTTGAACTTCACATCACGGCTTAGAAGAGTCTTCTTCGCCTTTGGGTCATAGAGCTATATGCCTTGGACCTCTAGTCATATCCTATAGATGCAAGGATAACTCTTATCGTTAAGCTTACTTCTCCTTTGATCTGGGATGTGTGCATAGGCAATATAGCCAAAACACTCTTAAATAAGATACATTTGGCTCAAAGTCATTCCATGCTTCTTGAGGGATTCTTCCATCAAGGTTCTTTGTTGGGCAGTGGTTGATAATGTACACTGCACAATTCACAGCTTTCACTCAAAACTCTTTGGGCATTTCCTTCATCTTCAACATGCTTCTCACCATGTCAAGAATGGTTTGATTCTTTCTTTCTGCTATACCGTTCTACTGAAGCGAATATGAGGCAGTTAAGGTCCTTCAAATGCCTTAAAATTTACAAAATTCTTTGGACACTTTCAAAATGAACTCTCCTCCTCAATCTAATGTCCAAGCTTTTATTTTGCACTTAGTTTGGTTCTCCACAAGAGCTTTGAACCTTTTGAATATCTCTAAGGCCTCTCATTTCTCCTTTAAGAGGTACACCTAAGTTTTCATGCTAAAGTCATCAATAAATGTTAGAAAATAACGACAACCTCCAAATAAAGCTGGTGTGATAGGACCACAAATATATGTGTGGATGAGTTGCAAAGGCTTTTGACTTTGATAAAATGATTCCTTTGGGAAGCTAGCCTTGACTATTTTCCAATAATGCATGCTTCACATATTCCTTCAAAGGTATCCCCAATTAAAGGTAATCCCTTCACCATCGCCTTTCAGGAAAGGAGCTTCAAGGAGCTAATGTTCACATGCCCAAGCCTCAAGTGCCATAACCACATGTTATCCTTCATGCATGTACTTAAGCACTTTGCCTCAATATACTTAATGTTCAACATAACCATTTGATTCTTGATCATAAGTACTTTTGCAATTAACTTATCATGTTATCTCAAGTATAGGTATCTTCCTTTCATGGAAACATTAAAACATTTTTCTAATAATTGACCAAGACTCAAGATATTTGTTTTCATATTAACCACATAGTAAACATTAGAATGAACTGTTGAGAACCATCCTTGGGTTTGATTAGGATCTTACCTATCCCCTTCAGTTGAACTTTTGAAGCATCTCCAAAAGAAAGATTCCTTCCATATCTCATCTAACTCTTTAAAGTTAAGACATGTTTGTGCCTATACATATGATTGCTTGCGTCGGTATCCAAATACCATAGTTCTTATTGGAGGCTTCTTCTCCCTTCTCTGCTAGTAGTAGCATACCATATATCTTCTTCTTCCTCCTTTTCATAGTTGGCCTTCATTTGCACTTGGTTATTCTTATTATAGTTACATTCTGAGGAATAATGACCATATTTGCCACAAGTAAAATATCTAACTTTTCTTTTGTCATACCACATCCTCCTCTTGAGAAACCTTCTTACCCTTTTCCGCCTTGAGTACTTTCTCCATTAGTTGGAAATCCTGGGCCTCCTCTTCCTCTACTATGTCCAAAGGACCTCATCCTTGTCCACAACTTCATCCATGATGATATTCATGATTGTAACCACAACTACGATCTATTTGGCTGCTCTTGCCAGTTAGGCCTTCCTCTTCTCATTGATGATGAGCTTGCATATATTTCAAAGCTTGCTTCAAAGGTTTTTCTCCCCAATAAGCTTCTACTCATGGACTTGTAGAGAACCCATGAGTTCATTAACTGTCATAGTGATTACGTCTTTGAACTCTTCAATTGCCGTATAACATAGTCAAACTTTTGATCCAAAGATCTTAGGATCTTCTCCACAATGCACTTGTCCTCCATATTCTCACCATTTCTTTCTCATTTAGTTACGATGGAGAGAACCTTGTGAAGTAATCCAAGATGGATTCTCCTTCCTTCATCTTCAAAGTCTTGAACTCACCTCTCAACATTGGAAGGTGCACCTTCTTCACTTTCTCAACACCCTTATGAGCTTTCTTGAGGATCTCCCATGCTTGCTTTGAGTTGGTGGCATCAGCAACCTTCTCAAAAGCAGCTTCATCTAAGCCTTGATAGATAAAGTAAAGAGCCTTCATATTTTTCTTCAAAGTCTCTTATTGTTGTGCCGTAAGAATATCTCTATCTTCGGCTTCATAGCCTCTTTTAACTATATCCCAAATATTTAGGATCTAAGCAATGCCTTCATTTGGATACTCCAATTCTTATAGTTGGTATTTGAGATGAGGAATAAGAAGCACTTTGGTAGTTATGACTAGGCTCTGATACCACTTGATAAAGTATACAGCGATGGTGGAACACACAAGAGTAGAAGAAATATTTTTTACTATATAAAAAATGGAGTACAACTTTTCTCACAAGTTCTTTTTCTTTTTCTCACCATACCTTCTTCACAACAACCACATAGATACAAGAAGTGACCTTTGACTTTTCTAATAAATATAACATTATAAAATCTTTAGACTTCCCATGTGACTTTTAAATTTTTCATATGACCCTTAAGTTTTCAATGTAAATAAATATATAATTATATAGCCTTTTAGATTTTTCATCTGGCTTTTGAATTTTTCATATGATTCTTAAGTTTTTTTAAATTTTTTATTATAATTAAGTTTATAAAATTTATTATGATTTTTTAGTTTTTTCAGGATAATTAAGTTTACCTTTTTCAAAAGGTTTCATGTCCTTAGTAAAGGTGATGGTCGGGCTAGGTGACTGATGACTCCGGTAGCCAAGATTTGGTGGGGTGGCAAATGGAGGACGTGAAGCAAGGGAAGAAGATCTGGAGTCCCCTGTTTCGCTAAACTTCAATGGATTGATAGTTCACTGCAGGTGGATGCTGGAAGAGGAACCACATGTCACATGGCTTGGAGCTTGTCAGTGAAGATTTGCAATCGTCAGAGGAGCAACGGTGGCTGCGGATCGTTGGAGAAGGGTATTGGGCTCGACTCATGAAATTTATGAGTGGTGACCATGGATAACAGCAATGGCAGATTTCAGCGAGATTATGAGAGGGTGAGAAGGCTCCAATGAAGGGAGCACTCGATGGAAGGTCGCGGATGTCAATGGCTGGTGGAACGGTTGAAGGCAGTGGTCAGACGTTTTGGCTACCAGCTTTTTTATCTGCTTTCTTTTAATCTTTTTTTTTAGCACATGAACTCATTCTTTTTTTCACTATTTTCTTACTTTCTTATTTTTTTCAATTTTTAAGCACTTCTCTCTCTCTCTCTCTAGTTTTTTTTAATCCTCTTTTCTTCTTTTTTAGATAAAAAATAGGCTAGAAGGAGGGCAAGGTGGAAATCAAAGATATGCAAAGACTCTTTTTTTTATTTTAAAGAGTTTTTGAAGATGAAAGAGAATAAAAAAATAGAGAGCTGAAAAAATAAAGTGATCAATAGGTTTGGCTTTGATATCAAATGATACAAATAAACCATACTTTGATATCAAATCAAATATAGCCACATCGACGCAAGATAATTATTGATCTTGTAACAACAGCTTTTAAAGATTTTTAATTCATCACCTTCAATCTTTCTAAAAAAAATTTATGGTCTCACATTATCAAAGCAAGAAATTGCTTCAAGCTACAAAAAATTCAAACTTTATAACTTAATTCATTATTCATTCTTTCAATAAGGTAGAGTAAAGACCTATTTATAGAGCAAAATGGTTCCAAAAAAATAACAGACTATAATTACAACACTTAATTTGATTAGGACCAAAATACTTCTAAAAATAAGAAATAGAATCAAAGACTGATTCGATATTGACAAAAATAAAATTCCTAAAGAGAATAAAATAGAACTTATAAAATATAAGAGAAGTCTTCTAAAGAGAGTAGGATAAAAAAGATTCTTAAGAAGATTTATAATATTTTTTTTTAAAAAAACTAAAATAATTTTTATTATCTTTTTACGCTGCATCACATATGTTAATGATTTAACTAGTAAAGTCTTAAAACAATTATAAATATAGGATAAAGCATGTTACATTTAAAAGCATGATCCATTAAACACAAGAACTTAACTATGATGCAAATATAACTTTTTAGAAAACTCTATTGACAAGAACAAAACTTTAATCCTCTCAATTTTGGAGCTTGATTGGATATGCTTAAACTATAAGTTAAGATGTTCTCTACCTATAGAGTTTTTTGATGCTAACAATTATATATTATTACTAATTTATTTGTTTTGTCAATGGTGAGAGATTGTTAGAATTTTTTACTTTCAAAATAACTAATCCTTTATGGGTATTACTTTTCTTAAATGTTGGAAAACTTTTTGACTAATTGGTGTCTTTATCCAAGAAATATATTATTTTGAAACATAGGTTGATTAATATCTTTTTCTAAGAGATACCTCATTTCGCTTCCTAAGTATATGTTGCACTTTGGCAGGAATGAATAACTCCACTCTCTATTATTCTACTCCATCTATTTACTCTCAAGCTCTATCTTCCAAATTAAATCTTGTACTTTTTTTTAGATTAAAAAAAACAATAATAATAACATACTCTCACGTTTTTGTCTATAATATGCTTTTCTCTAAATATAACAGTCTTATTATTATAATCATCATCACCATCATTATTATTGTTATTATTATTATTATAGTTATTATTGCTCTTGCTATTATTATTGTTATTACTACTTCTACTATTATTATTGTTGTTGTTGTTTTTAGTGCACAAGTATTAATGAGCTATATTTGCGGTGCAACATAAAGTATAGAAAGTGTATTGGTTTTATATTTTGGAGACTATTATTTTCAAAAAGTTGCTTGCATAATTGAAAAATAATCATCTTTAATAAAATCCCTTGAATAGTATTCCTAGCTCAATTTTTATTTTTATTTTTAAATGTTTCTTCATTATTGTACATGGAGTCCAACATCACTGCTTTGGTTGCTACAGTAATCAGAGAAATTAAAAATAAAAAAGGGAAAGGAAAGGGGGAGAGAGGATGAAACGATAAAAATTATAGTTACTAAATCCAACATATATGATGTTAAAATTAATAATTAATATTAATTTATTTTTTTAAATAAGAAGCTAATCACCATGTAGGGTTGGATGGTCTAATTAATAATTTCTTGTTTTCCATGGGAGGAAGCATAAAGGTGTTCTTATCCCTGTAATCCAGATATATATGGCGTTATCAATTTAAGCCCTGCATTTCAACCAGCCAATATTTTTTTTTTTTTTCAAATCTTGGCAATAATGGTGGATAAATGACTAACAAGCCAACAAAATTTTTCTTGGTTAAGAAGAATTGAACAAGTAAGGCTTATTCGAAAATAAAGCTAGTCACCCTGGTAGCCATCCTACAACCAAACACAATTTTGGCCTCAATTAATTGTCACAAATTTCTCAAAAAAAATATATATATTTTAAAGAAGATCTCTAACCGGATGTTGTTCGATTACCACGTACAACACAATCAGTCGAAAGAAATCATACCAAAAAGAAGGTTTTTCTCATGACCGTATGATGAATAGAAACTCCTCAACAACATGGGAACTTTCTCTTCTCATGCATGGTAGGTTGGTTCCCAAGAGCTGAGCTTCAGACAACCAAATGAGGCCTTAATTTATATATGTTGCATTCATTTTCAGATCTCTTTAAATGCTAGGACTTGATGGTATATATAGTGCTTGGGTCTATAGCTTTTTGCAGCTGAGGCAATGCTTTGCAAATGTACGTACTTCAATTTGAGTATTTTATTTCCTTAAGAGAAACATATTGGGATGATATTGATTGAGAGTCATTTTCCAGAATTTTCTATGCATTGGGAAATTTCTGAGGGCCTTTTGTTCGGAGTTCTTGATGTAACAGACTCTTTTGTACGAGTAGTGGGACTGAGAGAAACGGAGACCCGTCACCTTCTAGCACTCGGCAAATTTCAAGCGAGCATCTTGGACTCGAGGACAAGGCTTGTCTCAATAAAGATATCATGACGGAACCTTTTTCGTTTTGTTCCACAAGTTCGAGCTGTTTTTAAACCGATTTTACAGGTTTAATACGAAAGCCAAATATTTTACATAAATAATATTAAAATTAAAACGTCATTTAACATCCATTGTGGCATAAAAAATGATGTTTTTAATATCTATTATGGAATTAAAAAAAAATGCCACTTGAAATAGTATTTTTAAAAGCATCATTCTCTGACCTCTAGGGCTCTCCTGCTGCTTTAGCAGCAAACCGGTGTACAGTTTTCTTCTCCTGGGAGCCCCCCTCGAGGATTTATCAAAATCAATTTTGATAGGAAAAGATTAGCTGGCTTGGCCTTTATCATTCGTGGGCCTCAGGATCATATGTTGGTAGCTGATGGTTTTGGCACCCTTGATTCCTCTGTTCCTATGACCGAGCTTTATGCTGCTTGGGCTGGCATTTCTTATGTTGTTCAGACTCTTCATGCCCATAGGATAGTGATCGAGGGAGATTCGATGACGGTTATTAGGTGGCTTCGGAAGGAGAATATTTCCGAAGTCCCCATTAATCCGTTTCTCAGGAATATATGGTCCATTCTTTAGGAAGTGGATACTGTTCAGATACGACATATATATCGTGAAGCCAATTCGGCTGCTGATTGGGTGACAGCCTATGTGGCTTAGCACAATGTTTATTGGCTATGGAGGCTGGGAGATTTTTGTTCTTCTATTTTATTACAAATTTTATACTCTAATGTATCTGAGCTGATTCACACTAGACTTGTGTGATCGCCCGCTTGTACCAAAAAAAAATAAAATAAAAGAAGCATCATTTCAAATAGCACTCTTAATTAGAAGCATCATTAAAAAGATCCATTAAATAAAAAAATATTAAACGATACTTCTTAAAAGTATCACTTCAAATGATATTTTATATTCACTGATATGGCATCATATAAAATATTAAAAATATTTTTTAAATAATATTTTTTTTTTAATATATTTATATAAATATTAATTTTTTTTATTAAATATAAATTCGATACCAACTAACACCGATTTAAAAAACAAACTCACACCAATTTGAAAAACAGCTCCCACAAGTTTACTATGCATGCAAGTCAAACCGATGACATAGTACTTGGCCGATTCAAACTGGACGTATAAAGGAAATTGACCTTAGAACGGCGTTCGTGCTATCACCGCATCAGTTTTAATGAGATCAGCCGTACCTGCTGTAGGATTCTTGTCTGCTTGTGGAGAGGGGAAAAAAGAAATGTTCTTGAGAGCATTTGGTTTAATAGGCCATTTCAAAAGTTAATTTACATTTAGCTCTTAAGCATTAGCAAATAGAAGTTATGTGAGAAGCATGGATGGTTACGTAAGAAATCAAAAACTAAACATAAAATGCTAGAGGACTAAAAGGTAATACCATGATTTATCTGAACTGATTTATATTAGATTAGTGTGATCATCAGTTTGTATTAAAAAAAAAATAACAGCACGGTTGTTTCTTGTTTGTCCAGAAAGTAGCGCTGGAAAGCAGGATCATGTGAGGATTGGAATGAAGTGCTTCTCATTTGTACCAAAAGCCATAGTTGCTTACTTTCATTAAATATAGAGATCGTCAAAAGACTATTCAAGTGCAACCTGTATACGACCTTTGGGGTTTCTCATAACCATTTAAAATTTTATAAATTAAACCAACTTATCTACATCTTATTAAGGGTGATCCTCACCTCTATGCTCTACATCACCTCCATTTCACTATAAATTTTTCACTCCTCCCAAGACCTTGCAGCCCTAGAGGTAGTGAACCAAATGAGTCATTGGACATTCTAAGGGCTGATGAGGTATGTACCATAGGATCACACACTTGTATATTTTTATGATTTACCATATATTATCAAACTAATTAAGATTTATCTGTTGCAGATAGTTTGCAATCCCCATCATCATATTCGGGAGGATCGTTCATTCCTGGATATTACATTCTTTAGTGGATGCCTGAAGTGTATGAATGTCGTAGAATCCTATCATCCTAAAAGGGTTCTACGATAGTTCAGCAGGATACAGACGATCTTTCGCGCACCACTAGCCCTGAGCAAGCCAGCAGAGGATCGACAACAGCATCGTCCGCATCTAGTACGTCTTCTATGATCAAATGTGGGAGAGATGGAAGGATCACCTGCTAGGCCGAGCGAGCAGGAGCCATTCGGTGACCCGACTATCAGAATGCATACCAGGATATATGGATTGGTATTCTCGTATCACGCATCTAGTAGTTCACCCCCAGAGAGCTAATCTAGTATCTATTCCTGATCACATCCCGATGATGTTGATGCTGACATGCAAGGGTGGCGTATTACAGATGCCATTAGCATTGGCACCAACATTCTACAAATGGATCGGAAGGAGGTTGCGTCCCAGGGGACCGACTTGTACGACGTTATTTCTTAAATGATACAGGTATTGCAGGGTCAGTATATCTCAATAGTTGAGCCTGATGTACCTGGCCCTAGTCATGCATCGCCACAATAGTACAGGCATCGACAACGGCAAGATGGGAATTGATGATGTTTCTTATGTATTTTTGTAGCTTTTAGCACATTTTTTGTAAAATACATTGAAATTTGAATGAAAGTTTGAGGTTCCTTTAAATTTGTTTTTTTGTGCTAAGTTAATATTTAATGCACTTAATATAAAAATATCAAGCATTATACAAATTTGAAGATTGATAAAAAATGCAATCTACAGCTTAACAGTCTCGCTAATTATAACATCTGATGAGATAGTTTCTTTGAACTATTGAATCCTAGATTCATATGAAGTTGCCCATTCGGAAGCACAAGGTAAATGATATTTTTGCCAGTTGGTCGCTATGGGCGGAATGGGATGACCCAGCAAGAGAAATACCTACAAAATTTATAAATTAGTAAAAAATATTACTTGTTTAATTTATGAGTCATTTAAAGATGATTAAGAGACATTTAAGTAACATCACCATAAAATAATTGCCATTTACGAAAGCCACTGCAATGCCTTTGCGGGATAGAGAAGGAAGAGGCATCGATCTAAGAGGTAAGAATGTAAGACATTATTACAATAAGAGGTGGTATAGGACAACATTATAGCGGGACGCTATAAGGTGCCCCATATCCAGCATAGTCATCCACCAGTCAGATGGTGGACAATCCTCAAATATGATAATGCATGAGTGATCTCGTCAAGCCTCCCTTCGATAGCATATAAAGCGCGATAGTGCCCTGAATGACATTGCAACTCATCTAATAAATCCTTCCTAACATGTATCCAATCGTCCTCTCCAAATCCTAGCAAGTCAGCTATTGCCCTGAATCCATAGTTGCCATCAGCTTTTACATCCTTGATATGCTGGATGTACGGCCTCAACCCATCTGAAATTTGATCAATATAGATTGTTGGCTTATATCACCGAGTTCGAGGATAAAAAACCTTTAAACCATATCAAATGCCTCTTATTATATTGAAAAAAATTTCGAGCTATTAATTACCGGCACGCCCTGACACGAGCTAACACTCACCAGCATGCCATGGCACTTGCTAGCACTCCCCGGCACGGGCCGGCTCGTATCGACACGGGCTAGCCTGCACCGGCATGCTCGGCATGGACCGACACACACCGACATGGGCACTCTTTGTTTAAAATAAAAGAAATGATTCTTATCTTCTTCCTCGGCTGCCTCTTTTGCATTTGCGTCATTGGGATGCCTGTACTAAATGGCTATGAACTAGGTGAATAACTATCTTGTCCAAAGAGAACCAACTCAAAGGTAGAAGGGTCACGACGAGTAGATGTATCAACCTTCAATGAAGCGCGGCCACGTGAACTGGTCATTCTTTTTGTAGGTTCTTCAAGAGAAGTACTATCTGGCCTTGCAATCTCTCTCAATTCCTTTAACATCTGCAATTGAGAGGCCCCATCTAACTATTTGAATTTCTGAGCAATTATATCCAACTCTGGTTTACAGCTCAGCTTCATACTTTGCACATTTGTAATAGGCACCATATCAAGTTTTCTCCAATGAGGATCAATGCAGTCGAGGAAAATAGGCCAACCTTCTATCCTGTATCGCACAATCTCATGAGCACATGATAAACCATGTGTGCGTCGAATAGCATAGCCACAAGCTGATTTATCAATACCAATTGAATTGGCATGATTCGATTGGGCAAGGATATGATTTAATGCACTTATAGATATCAAACCTTGCAGTTCTTTAAATTTAGCATGCTTAAAGTTATGTTGCATGACCATCAAACTCTTCTCGAATGAGGCTTTAATGTCACTATGCTGCAACTCAATCAAACTATGTATTTTTATCCAAGATGACTCGAAACTCCCTTGGCTTGATCCAAGCTATCTTTTAAGCTTTGCATATGGACTTTCAATCCTAGTAAAGTAAATAAAATTAAATCAAAGTTAGATAACACAGATGCAATTAAATTATAACATTGTTAAATGAATCAATTCTTCTAATACATATTTATTGTCACATTCCCGTAGTGCCTACATGCATCCGTCCATGCTGCAACAAATCTTTCCTTGTATTTGGTCAGCCAAGTATCTGATACATACCATAAAGCATCTGGATGGTACTAAACTCTCTCTGGAGTGTACTCCAGTGATCATTATACTCGTCTTCTATGGAGAACAATACCAGAATATTCTAGCTCATTATAAACTTATTACATTTCTCCTTCGTTTCAAATAATCTTTTGCACTAGACCAAAACATTCCTACTAATATGCCATCTACATAACAAATGTGCAGCTGTAGAAAATACCCTCTAAATTGCATTCAATAGAGCCAAGTCTCTATCTGTGACTATCAGCTCAGGCAAACTATCAGCATTCATGACACTGTGCAATCTCTCTAATGCCCATGTATAGTTATCTTCCCACTCAGAGTCCAAGTATGCAAAAGCAATAGAAAATGTGAGGTTAGTTGATGTAACTCCCACAATCTCTAAAAGATGAAGATGATATATATTCATCATGTATGTGCAATCCATTATCAAAACACGAGGAAATGCACGTAACAAATCTATGCTATCAGAGTGTGCCCAAAATAAATCATGCACAACATCAGTATTAATACAATTCCTATGCCACTCAATGTAATTAGCCTCGGCTAATTTACCTAGAAGATGTTGCATCTGTGATCTCCCATCTTTCTCAACCTTACACCTCTGATGTGCATTATAGATCGTCTTGATTGTCGCAACATTGAGGGCGTCTCTTTGCTTCAATGTGGACAATATGTTCTTTTGTCGAACCAAACTCTTCGACATATCCACTAACAAAGAAGTCTCTTATTTAGATAATCATCCAGCATATGAGTGCCTCTCCAGATGCTTCGCAGCCGGATGATTGTGCACACCACAAACGATCATTAACATCCAATCATCTGCAGTGTCCAATTTCCTTTCTCTTAATGCAAAAGGGCATCTACACTTCTTTGGCCACTGGCCCTGGTCTTCAATCCATTTTCCTTTATGCTTTTACTATTGTATGTACCACTCCTCTTGCAACAAAATATAATTCTTGATTTCTTAACATTGCTACCCAAATCAGAAGTTTTAATTACAATAACAAATCCATTCCTCCTCCCAGCTTTCCAACACCAATTACATAAGTCTTCTCTACTCTTGAATATCTACAAATTAAATAGTGTAATGTGAGTAGATAATTTTACATATTGCTCAGTCAACTAATAAAATAATTGCAATCAAAATTATCAGACCTCGTAAGTTAAATTTATTTGTGTAATCTATTACACATTCAGAGCCAATCATGCTGCATTCGGTTGAAGAATCACCCTACATATACAAAAAAATCATTTTAAACCCTAAACCTACCCTAAACCCAAAACCCTAAACCAACCCTAAACCCCTATGTTCAGCCCTATGTGGCCGAACAAAGGCCCTCTATTTGGTCAACCAGGGCCGAACAGTGACCTCTATTCGGCCTAGTGATTTGCAGGGCTGAACAGAGGTAATTTGTTTGGCCCTGTGTGGCCGAACAGAGGTGATTTGTTCGGCCCTATGTGGCCGAACAAAATACAAACCAGAAAAAAAATTTTGAAACAAATTAAAAAATGAACCTTTGCATCCGTAAAACTTTTTCAAATCACTAGTTGCTTGTCCATTATTCAATTGAATGTTGAAACCTCTTCAAACAAAGGGTTTACAAGCTTAAAATGGATTGAGGGGAATTTTTTCACCTGAACGTTCGGAGGGGGAAGGGGGGGGGGGGGGGGGGGGGGGTGTTTTGTTTATGGGTGTGGAGAGAAATTACAGGGGTATTATGGTCAATTGTTTTAGGGGTAAAATAGGTGTTTAATTTTTGTTAAGTTGGGTGAGGTGTGAAGAGCAATTTTTTTCGGTGCGAATAGAAGCTCCCGGATTGGAACGAAGTGCTTCTCATTTGTACCAAAAGCCGTAATTGCTTACTTTCGTTAAATATAGAGATCGTCAAAAGACTATTCAAGTGCAACCTCTATACGACCTCTTGGGGTTTCTCATAACCATTTAAAATTTTATAAACCAACTTATCCACTTCTTGTTAAGGGTGATCCTCACCTCTATGCTCTACATCACCTCCATTTCGCTATAAATTCTTCACTCCTCCCAAGACCTTGCAGCCCTAGAGGTAGTGAACCAATAGAGGTCCACGTCCAGAGTTCCACCGTCATAGCCCAAGATAACCCAAATGTCGAGCCCTCCGAAGCACCCTTCACCACATCTTTGACCGCGCTGCCATCAACATCCACGTTGCCGTCATCTTCGCCTTCACCCCTCCTACCTCCACAATCTCTGCACTCATTGAAGGCCTGTCAAAGACTCTAGTCCACTGTACCAAAAAAAAAAAAAATAGAAAAGAAGAAGAAGAAGAAGAAGAAGAAGACTCTAGTCCACTTCCTAACACTCACCGGTCGGATTGGCCATAGCCACAGCAACCGCCCGAGCCTCTTAACAGGGGGCCACGGTGGAGGTGCACTCGAAGTCTGGTAGTATAAGCAACGGTGTAGGTTTAGGGTTGCGCTCTTTTTTTATCCAAATCCAAAATAACCTGAAAACTTTTGAGTTGGGTTGCATTGGCTTACAAGTGACCTGATATGACCCAAAAATTATATTTTTAAAAAAATAAATAAGCTCTAGTTACCATTCTAAATTGGTATTGGATATGAGGGTAATTAAGAAATACTTTTAATTTTATTTATTTGAAATTTTATCTAAATAGTAATTTATAATTTTATGAATTATCAACTAGATTATTTACATGATTAATATTTAATATTTTTATATTTCTTGATATATAATTTATTGATGCTAATGAGACTTAATAAATAATGGAATTAGAATTACATTTTTTCAAATTGAATGTTAATATTGAAAGACCAATTTTAACAAATTTAAATATCCTTTATGAAAAAATGAAAGAGTGAAATTAAACCTGACTTTTGTTTCTTTTTTTTTTAATTAAGCATATTTCCAAAGTAAAATTAAGCATTTTAAAATTAGCAATTAATATTATTTAAAAATAGCTAATCACAATGCATGGTTGGATGGTCTAATAAAAGGAAGAATAAACGTACTCTTATCCTATATATGGCCTTACCAATTTAAGCCATGCCCTTTCAACCAACAACTTTTTTTTTTTCTCCCTCTCCAGATCTTGGCCACAATGGTGGGATAAATGACCGGCAACCAAACAACATTTTTCTTGGATCAAGAATAAGTAAATAAGTTAAATTTAGGTATTTGAAATCAATTATCCAGCAAGAAGGTGAAATAGATGAATATGTAAATCATAGAGTTAAAGCATGATGGATTAAGTGGAGGAGTGCTTAAGTGTTGGGCAAAGTGTTGGGCAATACTAAAACATGCGAATAAATTAAATGTAACAGAAATGTGTATGTTAAGATAGATATGTGGTAAAACTTTAAAACATAGAATTAGAAATAAACATATAAGAGAAATAATAGAAGTAGCCTCAGTTGAAGATAAAATGAGAGAAAATCAATTACAATGGTTTGGATATATATCACAAAAACCTTTAGATACTCAAGTTAGAAAGAGTGATCTTTTAATAATCCATGGTAAGGATAGAGATAGAGGTAGACCTAAACTAACATGGATAGAAATAATTAAGAGATAATGCTAGCTACCCCGATAACCATCCTACAAACACAATTTTAGGTTCCAATATTCGTTCTCCAATAATCCAAGTGCCAGGACTTGATATTGTAGTGCATGGGCTAGCTTTTTTGCAGGTGAGACACTATTTTGCAAATGTAATTCATTAATTTTGACCATTTTATTTCCTTAAGGTAGTGTCTGATAGAAAAAATATTATCCATGGATAAGTGTAAATAGAGTTTGTTCCCTGGCTATCCCTAGGGATATCCCTTGGCTATCCCATTGATCATATCAAATGCAAAAAGGTAAATTCATAGGATAACTTTTTTTTACTCTTTATTTGGAGGGATAACCAGCTATTCCTGCATTTTCTAGGGAATAAATTGAGGGGATATCCCATGGTTAACCATCCCTTTGGTTAACTTTATTCCTAGCTATCCCTTATAGTTATGGATTTTGGGAATAAGAGGGGATATCCCCTCTTATTCCCTATTTCAAACACTACCTAAGAGATACATTGATGATATTGCTTGAGAGACCCTCTTCAAAGTTTTCTATGCATGCATATATTGGGAGATTTCGGCCTTTTGTTGGCAGTTCTTTATGTAACAGACTATTTTGAACTGGTAGTAGACTGAGAGAACAGAGATTGTCATCTTCTAGCAACCGGCAAGTTTCAAGATCATCTTTAACTTAAAGGAGGGGGCACACGTATGTTTGAGAGAGAGAGAAAGAGAGGGGGAGGGGGAGAGAGAGAGAACAGTGTTTCGAAGAGAGCTTGAGGGCTAGGGTGGGGCTAGGGATGGCAATTTTTTTTGTTTGGCCGTTTACCTGGCCGATACCGTTTCTAACGGATCGAAGAATTCTCGATCTAAATGGCTTAATGGGTAAACGGATAAATAACTGTTAATGGCTAAATGGGTAAACGGCCAGGGACGATATCCTCTACCCCATCCCCGTTTATCCATTCCCGTCTCCATTAGTTTTGATATAATATATTTAAATTGTATATATTAATATATTAATATATTAAAATAAATAAAATATATATTTTAAAAAGTCTAGTAAAATACGTTTGAATCTCTCTGTTCTCTTTTTTTATGCAACCACTGAACATCAAAGCCAAAACTTTTTATTAATATTTTTTAAAAAATTTAATGAAATAATTTTATTTTTTTATGTAAACGGCCAAATGGGAACCCAGTGGGTATCCGTTTATCCGGTCGGTTATCCTCGTTCCTACCCCGTTAACTATAACGGCTTAACAGAATGGAGAACAAGAAGGTTTTTGCTAATGGGGACGATGACCGGTAGAGGCCGCCCTAGGCTATCCTTGGGCCATTGCCATCCCTAGGAGGGGCTGGTCTTGGGTCTTCATTTTTCATGTGCGCTTATATCAGTAAAGATTACACGATGGAACCTTTTCGTCTTTTCCACATGTTTGTATTCAAGATAGTCAAAGTGGCGCTATAGTACTTGATGGATTTGATAGACCGCAAGTTGCATGGCTCATCGAATATATAGCCATAAAGCTCTATCAGAAATTAACCTTTTAGTGAGGAATAAAATTTTTTGGTGGAAGTCAAAAATCCCTTGATGAAGAGTTTCACTGAAGGATTTTCAAGAAAAATTTATCCATTGGAATATATGATGTAGGTGAAAGTCTCCCTCAGAAATTTCGTAGTAAATACTGAGGAATCTAAAACTTTTAGTAAGAATATTTTTTTGAAAGAACCAACCATTTTTCAAGGAATTCACTAACCAAAATAGTAAAACATTTTCCTTGTGGTCACCGTGATTTGAACCCATGGAATGAACACCTTACCATTGCATCAATTCCCAACCACTTAATAAAGGCGTGAAAGCTACCATTGCACCAATTCCTAACAAGTTAATAAAGGTGTGAAAGCAAAAGTGAATTGATTATGGCACCAATTTCCAACCACTTAATAAAGGCTAAATGTACATTCCCAATCACTTAATAAAGGGGTGAAAGCACCTTACCATAGAGCAATTCCCAACCACTTAATAAAGGTGGTCCTAACCACTTAATAAAGGCTCAACCACTTAATAAAGGTTAAAGGTAAATTCCTAATAACTTAATAAAGGTATGAAAGCACCTTACCATTGCACAAATTCCCAACTACTTTGCACCAACTTTCAACCACTTAATAAAGGCATGGAAGCGATGGTTTGAACATGTGACCAAAGCGTTCAAAGGCTAGCCCCTTACCGCTGTGCCAATCTGATTATTGACAACAAAGGGTGTAAGCCCAGAGTTTTGATAAGATTTGAACAAATTAAAGAGAGAAAAAATGAAGAATTTTTTTTTGGTTTAATTAATGGCATTAAAAATTAGTATATAATATTAATTTTAGTTATGACTTTTATTTTTATGCTAGTGATAGAATCTGTAAATGACATATGCTTGATACAAGATTTTAAAATAACTAAGAAATTTTTAAGAAAAATTTCCTCTATGATATCAATTTTTTGTTTTTAAAAATATTTTATCACCACCAAAAGATTTATTCCTTAGTAAATCTCTAAGGAACCATACTTTTCTTACAAATTCCTTGCTAAAAATTGTTTAAATAATCACTCATTGATCCCTTGTAGATTATCAAAGGATTTTCAAAAAATTTATCAAGGAAAATATATTCCTAGCAAATCCTTTAGAGATTCCTGACTGAAACTAGATTTTGAATGTAATTTAAGATTCCTTGAAAATATTTTCTAATCCCTTCGTAATTTTTTGAAGGACATATCCCTTACTGAAGTCTTTTGGTCAAAGACTGATTTTTGGTAGCAAAAGAAATTCATCTAACAACTGAGTTTCGAACTGTCACTACATTAGTTTCAAGGTGATCGGTCGTGATTTCTTGTCTGCTTATAGAAAATGGATCCATAGGCCATAGGCTATAGCTAAAAAGTTCAGGAAAGCATTAGGTTCAATGGGCCGGAGTTGATTTCAATAGTTATTTTACGTCTTGTTCTTAAGCACCAGAAAATAGAAACAAACATGGTTATGCAAGAAATCAAAAAACTAAGCATAAAATGTTAGGACTAAAAGCAACACTGTTAGGCTTTGTTTGCACAGGGAGTGGTGCTGGAAAGAAAATTCGTGTGAGGATTGGAATGAAGTTCTTCTCACTTGTACTAAAAGCCGTAATTGCTTACTTTCATTAAGGTAGTGTTTGATAGAAAAAATATTTTTTATAGATAAGTGTACGGGATAGAGTTTGTCCACTGGCTATCCCTAGGAATATCCTTTAGCTATCCCATTGATCATATCAAATGCAAAAAGGTAAATCCATAGGATAACTTTTTTTTACTCTTATTTGGAGGGATAACCAGCTATTCCTGCATTTTTTAGGAGATAAATTGAGGGGATATTCCATGGTTAACCATGGATTATCCTTTTGATTAACTTTATTCCCAGCTATCCCTTATAGTTATGACTTTTGGGAATAAGAGGGGATATTTTCTGGATATCCCCTCTTATCCCCTATTTCAAACACTACCTAAATGTAGTGATGATGGTCAAAAGACTATTCAAGTCCAGCCTAGCACCTCTTGGAATTTCTCACAGAATTTCGGACACCTGCTTATCCACACCTTACTATGAGTGATCCTCATCTCTTAGATGTACATCACCTCCTCACTATAAATTCGTCACTCCACCCCAAGACCTTGCAACCCAAAAGGTTGTGAACCAAATGGAGGTCCACGTCCAGAGCTCCACCGTCATAGCCCAAGGCAACCCAAATGCGGAGCCCTCCGAGGTACCTTTCACCATCTTTGACCGCACTGCCATCAACATCCACGTTGCCGTCCTCTTCGCCTTCAGCCCTCCGACCTCCACAAACTTTGCACTCATTGAAGGCCTGTCAAAGACGCTAGTCCACTTCCCGACGCTCACCGGTCGGATTGACTATAGCCACCGCGACTGCCCGTGCCTCCTCATAGGTGGCCATGGCGGAGGCGCACTGGTAGTTGAAGCAACGGTGGCCTCCAATTTATCCGACCACATGCCACTCGAGCCATCGCCTGACTTCGAGCTGCTACACCCCCCGATAAAGGAAGCCAAGAACCTGCTCCAAGTCCAACTCAACCGCTTCGAGTGCGGGGGGCTCATAATCGCAGTGACCTCGCACCACAAGGTGGCCGACGGCCAATCCATGAGCACCTTCTTCGTTGCATGGGGGCAAACAGTTCGTGGAATGCCCATCGACCGCCTTCCGGTCTACGATCAATCTTGGCTCAAGCCCCGATGCCCACCGAATCCCGAGTTCCAACACTGGGGCATTAATTGCGTGACAATCCCGCGAAATCAAGACGGTTTCGCTGTGAATCGAGTTGATATTGATCCTAGCAGGATAACCAACATATTGCTGCGCTACTCTTCGGAGTACATAACTTCGAAGCTGAAGGCTAACATGAAAGAGAAGTATACCACCTTTGAAACTCTCCTCGGCCATGTTTGGAGGAAGATAACAATTGCCCGTGGGCTCGGTGACAGTGAGTACACAGAGATACTGTTTGCAGTGAACGGTAGGCCAAGGTTGAAGCCAGCAGTTCCGAGTGAATTTTTTGGAAATTTGGCCGTCGATGCAAGTATGAAGGCTAGTGTGAAGCAACTAATTGAAGGAGGTCTTGCAGAGGCTGCTAGACTAGTTCATGAGGCAGCTGTTAGCGTTAACAGCCACTTCATACAATCATTTATAGACTTTGGGGCCATGTTCACGGATGAATACCTTGTCTCCGTTTATGAATTGCATGGGAATGTGTTATCGCCTATCGTGGAGGCAAATAGCTGGCTAGGGTTTCAGTTCGAGGATGTGGATATTGGTGGTGGAGGGAAACTGCAAGCTTTCTTGCCTTCTTGGATCACTGTCGAGGGGGAGGTGATGTTCCTCCCTGGGGTGGACCAGGGTGGAGGTGTCGTTGTCTTCGTTACTCTGCTAGACGAGCATGCCCAGGCACTGAGGCAGATATCTCACTCTCCGGATTAGATTTCAGTCTCCAATGACTGCATCCTGCCTGATACAGTATACAATCATGATGGAAAACACAATAAAAGTAAAAAAAAAAAAAAGATAAAATATTTTTACTATATAAAATAATGAAGAATTACAACTTTTCTTACCAGTACTCTCTCTCTCTCTCTCTCTCTCTCTCTTTTTCTCATCATGCCTTCTTCTTTACAATAACCACATTATAAGAAGTAATCTTTTAACTTTTCTAATAAATATTTTATTTTATAATCTTTTAGGCTTCTCATGCGGCTATTTGATTTTTTATATGACCCTTAAATTTTCAGTATGACTCTTGGATTTCTATCCCTATAATTAAGTTTACATAATTTATTATAACCTTTTGATTTTTTTTAGCACAATTAAGTTTACCTTTTTCTAACACTCCTTCTTTAAACTTAATTGTCCTTTCTTCATTATACCAAGAGAACTTTTAAACTTGATGAAGAGGTCTACTCTCAAAGGTTTAGCGAATATATCAGCCACTTATTCTTGTATCTTCACATACAACTCTTTATCTTTATTCTTCATATGTTTTCGGATTGAATGAAAACGTACATCAATATGTTTGTTTCTTTGATGATACGCAAAATTCTTTCCTAGCGTAATTGCTAACTTACTGTCAATGTTTATCTTGATAGGATCCTTTTGCTCAAAACCAACTTCCTTCACCAAGTTCCTTAGCCATATGCATATGATACACATGCGGATGCAGCAACATATTCAGCTTTACATGTAGAAAGAGTAACAATAAGTTGCTTCTTTGACATTCATGAAAAAGTTGTATCTCCCATAAAAAATATAAATCTGAAAGTACTCTTTTAGTCATCCATATTTTCAGCCCAATTACTATCTGAGTAGCCAACAAGTTCAAAGTTACTATGATAAAAATAAAACAATCTATCAGTAATATTACCTCGAATGTAACAAAGAATCCTTTTTGCTGCCTTCCAATGCACTGATTTGAGCTCATCCATAAATTTGTTGGCTAAGCCGACTGCATACAGTATGTCCAGTCTTGTACAAGTCATGTACCTCAAACTTTCCACTAAGCTTCTAAAGAGCATGGGGTAAACAACCTTTCCTTCATCTTCTTTTAATGCTTTTGCTTCACAATCAACGCAGGTGCTTATAGGATTACAATCTTTCATCTTGAATCTCTTCAAAATTTCTTTAGCACAACCTTCTTGGGATATGAAAATTCCTTCTTCACATTGTTTGACCTCTAAATCAAGAAAGTATGTTATTAGTCTCATGTCCGTCATCTCAAACTCCTTCATCGTAGCATGCTTCAAATCTTCAAACATTTGTGGATCATTACACAACATACTCATAGGAACATTGCTTGAAGCAATTTGCTTTGAAGTAGCTATCAGTTCATGAGTTACATGCTCTTGGAGCTTGTTTTAAGCCATAAAGTGCCTCTTTAACTTCAAAACCTTCTCTTCATGTTCCTTCTTCACATATCCTTTGGATTGTTCAACATATACTTCTTCTTCTAAAAAGCCATTCAAAAACGTTGACTTCACATATAGTTGGTAGATTCTCCAATTACTCCATGTAGCCAAGAAAATTATTGTTGCCCAAATATAGCAACCCAAGAGGGGGGGTGAATAGGGTTTCTCAAAAATTAACTAGACTAATTAGCAAGTATATGCAATTAAATTTTCTTCATAAATAAAGTAAGTGTAGTGCAGTGAAGATAATATGCAAGCAATACAATAAAGAGCACAATCAAAACAAGATATTTATAGTGGTTCGGTGCCAACCTGCACCTACATCCACTCCCCAAGAACACCTTAGGAATTTCACTATCATCACTAACCTACCTAGCTAGCAAACTTGTTTACGGGCACAAGCAATCAAGCCTTACACACTAGCCCTCAAGCTAGTTTTCTTGTTTACGGGTACAAGGGACCTTACAATCTAGCCTTCCGGGCTAGCACACTTGTTTACAGGCACAAGCAAGCCTTACAATGTCAAGCACAAGTATATCAATTTTAATACAATAAGCTCCTAATTAATGAGCAGATAAAGCAATAAAATACTTTATAAATATTGAAGAATACTTCTCAAGATGGCTTCTTCCTTTGAGCACACCGGAGCTCCAATGAAGCCTTTGATTGAAGCCTGAATACTCTTCAAAGAATGGTTGTTGGAGCTTGAATCACATGCCAAAAATCAGAAATAAATGCACTCTGATGGCTTTGAAACAATGAATATAACTCTTCAATAAACCTCTTTACAAACAATAAAACTCTCCTTCAAATGATTCTTTTCACAAAGATTTTCAATAAGATTTTCACTCTATTTTTCACACGATTTTTTACTCTTTTTCTCTTTCTTTTTCTTCTATTTTTCTTCCCTCTTTTCTTGCTCTTCAAATAACTAATCAATAGCTCAATATATAGAAGAAGAAAAAATATAGCCGTTGCATATTACCGTTATGAAATAGAGGAAATATAGCCGTTGTGAGAATAGAAAGAAATCTGGCCAAGATAGCATCCCAATCTCATAAGACAGCAAGCCAGGAAAAATCGGCATTCCAAAATATAAAAATCGGCATTCCAATCTCATTCCAAAAGAAGGCAGCCCATGGAGATAAGAGTTGGCATTCTAAAATTCCCAAATCGGCGTTCCAAGGAAAAGAGTTAGCATTCCAACATTGAAGCCATGAAATCAGACAGAGAGCATTGAAAAATTAGTATGCCAAAAGTCCAAACCGGCATTCCAAAATCCAAAAATTATCATGCCAAAAAAAAGCCAGCCGTTTGGATTTAAAAGTTGGCATTCCAACAATGGAAAATTGGTATGCCAAGGAAAAGTTGGCATCCCAACAATGAAGCCATGAAATCATCTAGAGAGCTTTTCAAAATTAGTATGCCAAATTGGAAAGTTGGCATCCCAAGATCAAACGTTAGCAAGCCAAGAAAATGATGCTCAAGGAGCCGGCAGAGGGTTCAAAATAATTAGCATGCCAACTTCCAATCATACCATGCCAAAATATATGCACAGGGAGGGAGCGGCAGAGAGTTTTTCAAAATTGGCATTCCAATTTTTGGAAAGTAGCATCCTAATTAAAGTTGGCAGAGAGCTAACAGAGGCTATTCCAAAATTAGAATTCCAATCTTTAAAATTGGCAGCAAGCTAGAATTGGAATCAAGGAGCCAGAGAGAGTTTGAAAATTGGTATGCCAAAATCAAGTAACAAGCATTCCAACTTTTAAATCTACAAAGAGCATTTGAGAATTGGAATTTCTAAAATCGATTAATAGGGAGCCGGTTGAAGATGTTTTGGAATTGGAATTCCAAAAATAAGTAACAGGAAACCATGAGGTTATGAAAATTAGAATGCCAAAAGACAAGTTGGCAATCCAATAAAAAGGCTCTTAAACTTCCAATCAGAGGTCATTAAAAAATCTGGCAGCCCAACACAAAATTCCGGTCATCCAATAAATATTTGAAAAATAGTTTTAACACTCAATCAACTCCAAGAAAATATTCACGACACGTAGAGGCTAAATAAAAATTTATAAAATAAGATTTAATTGCAAAGATTGTAAGAATGATTTGTAAAATAATTAAAGACAATTCAAGACAATGCAAATATAATTAAACTTAAAGTTATTTTGTCAAGTGAACCGTCCAACTATAAAACATATAAAAATCATTCAGTGATTACGAAATCCAAGTCCTTTGAAAAAATAATTTAATCGCTCCAAACCTTTTGAAAAATAATTTAAATTGTAAAGCATATCCATTGAATTAATACATTACCTTTCATTTTGAATCACAATTTACCTTGGGTTGAAGTAACACCATCTTCTTAATGATTCATCTGAAATTCATTTAACTCAACTACAAGACCATTAGTATTATACTTAATTATTTTGTAGTCATCAAAATTAATATAAGGCCAACAATCTTCCCTTTTTGATGATGACAAAACTATTAAGTATACAACAAGAAATATAAAATTTCAATCATACCAATCCTTGACAATTTGAAGTATAAGACGAAGCGTGCCGAAATTTAGCGTATCGTACTGAAACTCTAAATTTCAAGAACACTTAAAATATGATATTTTAAAAATGCATTGCATAACACCCCCTTTGGTTTAAAATATATGCATTGTTTTGAAATACCATGATGTATGCATTTCACTCATGATATTCTATTTTCTTTCCTTTTAAATGTATGTTTTTCTTTCCTTTTAAAATACCACAATGCATGTTATTCACTTCTATGATTGCTATTATCTCTCATGAATGAAATGTATGATATTCTCTCACCTATGATTGAATTCTCTCCCCCATGATTGAACATATGCTATTCTCTTCCCCTTTTTGTCATCAATCAAAAAGAGATGATAGAATGTGCACAATTTTTTATTTGTCTTTTCTTCAATAGTAACAAGGAGTAGCATAACTAAAGCATAAAGAGATTCAACATTTAATAACAATCATCATTCATAATTTTTGAATATCACTTTTTCATACCAATTAAAAAATTAGGATCAAAATATCACTTTCATATCAGTTAAAAAATTTAGGATCAAAACATTACTTTTTCATTTCAAAGTAGGGTAGTATGTTTTATAGTTTGATACCAAAAATAAAATATATTTAGATCATTGCATCATTCAAGAGTTGATACGTATTAAGAAATTTAATATTCAATACATCAAAGCAATTATCACAATAACACATCTAATACTTAATACATTACAGTGCTTAATGCATCAAAGTATCTAATTATTCAAATAAATTCATTCTTCCCGTTACTAATTTAAAAACATGTTGAGATACAATGTTAACAGATACAAAAAAAAAATGTTTGATTTCATATATGCTCACATTGTTCTCCCCCTGTATATTTCAAATTTGATCTATATGCAATAAGAGTTTCATGCCACAAATGATATCGATATTATATAATCCAAGCATTTCATAAATGTATTATGCTAATCTCAATACATAGACATTAATTTTAGCAATTACCACATATCACATAAGATATTTTGTATCAATTCTATCAAGTCCTTTTCATTTCACACAAAAACAATTAATTATAAGATATGATCAAGAAATGATACCAATTTAAAAATATGCATTTAATGATCCAAGACTCACAATAGAATCATGTCAAGCAAGGAGTATACAAATCAAACTGATATCAATAGTTGCTAATACCAATTGTATCCAATCATGCTTCTATAAGATTTCCAATTAACAATTTCATCAGTACCATTAGAATCTAATCTACATGATGAGCTCATAGAGGTACCGATACATTTGAATTTCTCCATGCCAAATTTCTTCAAGATTTCATGGATTGGCTTATAAAGATTTCCTTCTTTGATTGCTTGATTTGAAATTCGAGAATATAATTAAAGTTCACCCATCATGCTCATCTCGAACTCTCCTGTATAAACTTAGCAAAGTCTTGGCATAAGGTATCATTAGTAGTACCCAATATAATATCATCAATAGAAATTTGCACTATCAATATATCATTATTTTCTCTTTTAATAAATAATGATGCATCAACATTTTCTCTAATAAATTTATTGCTAATTAAGAACTTAATAAGCCTATCATACCTGTCCAAGGTACATGTCTCAAACCATATAAAGCTTTGTTCAATATGAATACATGGTTTGGAAACATAAGAGTTTTGAACCCGGATGGTTGATCAACAAACATTTCTTTAGCAATATATCCATTAAGGAAAATGCTCTTAACATTCATTTGACATAATCATACAAGATGTGAAATGCAAGGAGTGATCTAATAGTTTCTAATTTATCAACAGGAATATAAGATTCATCAAAATCAATATCAATTTCTGATTATATTTTATATCTATTAGTCTTGCTTTATCTCTAATAAAATTACCATGCTCATCCAATTAGTTTATAAATATCCATTTAGTTTCAATAATTAGATGATTATGTGATCTGCTAACTAGTGTCCATTATCATGCATGCCATTTAGGTTCTATATAAAGAATAAAAACTAAATTATTACATGCATCCCTAAATGATGATCTATTCTTAATATCATAAAATGGATCATTTAACATTAGCTCTTTAGGGTAATTATGGACATACATTCATTCTCTTTCAAATTCAGCATTACCTTGAGGTTCATCATGTTCAATTTTCTTTCTCTTCCAAGATAAGCTCTTTGATTTGATCATCAATTTCATCTGCATCATTCAAAGCATTTCTCTTCCTTGATGGAAGAACATTAGATTAATCGAATATGACTTAAATTCAAGGCCCTATCATTTCTTTCTACTATAATCATTAACAAAATTTTTAAAGTAATGGTTTTCAAATTTCTTTTTATGAATACTTCTAATAGATAAAACAGGAAAACCTTTTTCATTTGAAATGCTTTTAAAGAATTTTTGAAATGTAGGAAAAGCTTTATCTTTGTTAGCTAAGAATAAAACCAATGTAAATCGAGAAAATTATCAATAATTATAAATCCATATGCAAAGGTTCTAAGAGTCTAGAAGTTGAAATCATATTTTTAGACTTGAAAGAAATTCTAGTTTATTTTTCTAAAACTTGTATGCATCACAAATCTTATCTTTTTCAAATTTAATTTTGACAAACATTTAACCAAATCCTTTTTGAATAATTTAGAAAGAGAATCCATGTTAACATAAGTAAGTCTACGATGTCATAACTAGATTCATCAATTTTAGCATTTATGACAACTAGACAATCAAAACTATGGTCATTCAAATCAACAATATAAACATTTCTAAACATATGACCAATGCAATTATCAGTAGGATTAATAACTATGCAAAGAGATAATTCAAAATACCTTTAAAATCTTTTTCATAAAATTGGATAATGTTAAGCTAGTTATAATTCAATCCATTTATAAGCAGGATATTGTCAATAAAAGTAGAGGGAGTGATACCAATTTTATCAATGCCAATGATTTTACTTTGGCCATGATCTTCAAGATAACCACTCCTCCATCATTACATCTAAAGTGGTGAAATGAGATTCATCACCCATCATGTGTCTTGAGCACCCGCTATCAAAGTATCATTTTCTTTTTGCTCCATGGGTTGCAAGACACACCTGCATTCAAAATATCATATTTTGCTTCTAGGTACCCAAGCCTTCTTGGGTCCTTTAAGGTTAGTCAAGATGGTTACTTTTGAAACCCAAATCTTTTTAACATTATTGCAAGAATGTAAATGATAAGAATAAGCTTTGTGACCTTTAATTCCATATTTAAAACATGTAATATTAGGAAAATCATTTTGAGGAACAAGAATATTTTTTAAAAACTTTTGTTTCTTTAAAGGATTATATCCTAAGCTTGCTTTATCAAAAACTGCTTTTTGATTTTTAAGAATCAAATTGAGTTTGGTTGAGCTTAAGGAAAATTTTTCAACAATGGGTTTAAGCTTATTTACTTCATTTTTTAAATTCATGTTTTCTTGTGATAAAGAGTCATTTTCTTTTGAAACCTTTTCCTTTTCCAAAGTTAAGTTTCTAACTTGGTTTTTCAAATCTTTATACTTAGAACTAAGTTTTGCAAAATCATCAATTAATTCATAAAATGCACCATGCAATTCATCAAAAGTAAAATCATCTAAAATACTAGGACTTACCTCATTATCATTGACCATGAAGCCAAGATTTGCTTTTTCATTTTTCTCTTCTTCTTCTTCTTCGGAGCTTGATGTGTCACTATCGCTCCAAGTGGCTACCATAGCTTTCTTTTTAAACTTTTTGGGACCTTTCTTTAGATATGGACAATCTGGCTTGTATTGTCCCAGCTCATTGCATTCATAACAAATTATTCCATTTTCTTTTTTATAACTTGTCCTCCTTTCAATAATGGCCTCTTTCTTCCTTCGTATTTCTTTCTCATAAATTTCTTAAATTTTCTTGTAATGAGAGCTATATCATTATCTTCGTCACTTTCACTTGAGCTCTCATTCTCATCCTTTTGGGCAGCACACTTTAGTGCTATAAATCTCTTATTTTTATTTTTGGACTCTTCTTCATTAAGATGTTGACTTTGTTGACGCTCATGAGTCATCAGCGATCCAATCAATTCCTCAAGAGATAGAATGTTTAGGTCATTGGCTTCTTGTATGGCAGTGACTTTAGCCTCCCAAGACCTAGGCAAGGATCTCAATACCTTTCTCACAAGATCAGCATTAGTGTAGGATTTTTCAAGACTTTTCATCCCATTAATAATATCAGTAAATCTTGTAAATATATCAGAAATACTTTCATAAGATTTATTTTAAACAATTCATACTTATGAACAAGCATATTAATTTTAGATTCTTTTACTTGATTGGTACCATCATGGGTAACCTCTAATCTATCCCAAATCTCTTTTGTAGATATACAAGTAGATATGTGATTAAACTCATTTGCATCTAAAGAATAATATAAAACATTCATGGCTTTAGCATTTAGCTGAGCCATTTTCTTATCATGCACATCCCATTTCGTTTCTGGTTTGGGAACAACAATATCATCAGATTTAATAGTGGGTGTGTGAGGTCCATTGACTATGATGCTTCATAAATCATAATCAAGTGCTTGAATAAATATTTTCATTCGTGCTTTCCAATAAGTGCAATTAGTGCCATTAAATAGTGGTGGTCTATTGGTAGATTGCTCCTCACTCAATATGGAACTCATTTGGATTGTTATGATCTTTGGCTCAAAGCTTTTTAAGGCTTAAAATCAAGAGCACCTGCTCTGATACCAATTGTTGCCCAAATATAGCAATCCAAGAGGGGGGTGAATTGGGTTTCTCAAAAATTAACTAGACTAATTAGCAAGTATGTGCAATTAAATTTTCTTCACAAATAAACTAAGTGTAGTGCAGTGAAGATAATATGCAAGCAACACAATAAAGAGCACAATCAAACACAAGATATTTACAGTGGTTCGGTGCCAACCTGCACCTACATCCACTCCCCAAGAACACCTTGGGAATTTCACTATCACCACTAGCCTACCTGGCTAGCAAACTTGTTTACGGGCACAAGCAATTAAGCCTTACACACTAGCCCTCCAAGCTAGTCTTGTTGTTTATGGATACAAGGGGACCTTATACACTAGCCCTCCAAGCTAGTCTTCTTATTTACGGGTACAAGGGAACCTTACAATCTAGCCTTCCAGCTAGCACACTTGTTTACGGGCACAAGCAAGCTTTACAATGTCAAGCACAAGTATATCAATTTTAATACAATAAGCTCCTAATTAATGAACAAATAAAGCAATGAAATACTTTACAAATATTGAAGAACACTTCTCAAGATGGCTTCTTCCTTTGAGCACACCGGAGCACCAATGAAGCCTTTGATTGAAGCTTAAATGCTCTTCAAAGAATGGTTGTTGAAGCTTGAATCACCACGCCAAAAATCAGAAATAAATGCACTCTAATGGCTTTGAAACAATAAATATAACTCTCCAATAAACCTCTCATACAAACAATAAAACTCTCCTTCAAATGATTCTTTTCACAAAGATTTTCAACAAGATTTTTACTCTATTTTTCACACGATTTTTCACTCTTTTTCTCTTTCTTTTTCTTCTATTTTTCTTCCCTCTTTTCTTGCTCTTCAAATAACTAATCAACAACTCAATATATAGAAGAAGAAAAAATATAGCCGTTGTGAGAATAGAAAGAAATCCGGCCAAGATATCATCCCAATCTCATAAGATAGCAAGCCAAGAAAAATCAGCATTCCAAAATATAAAAACCAGCATTCCAACCTCATTCCAAAAGAAGGCAGCCGATGGAGATAAGAGTTGGCATTCCAAAATTCCCAAATCGGCATTCCAAGGAAAAGAGTTAGCATTCCAACATTGAAGCCATGAAATCAGACAGAGAGCATTGAAAAATTAGTATGCCAAAAGTCCAAACCGACATTCCAAAATCCAGAAATTATCATGCCAAAAAGAAGCTAGCCGTTTGGATTTAAAAGTTGGCATTCCAACAATGGGAAATCGGTATGCCAAGAAAAAGTTGGCATCCCAACAATTGGAGCCATGAAATCAGCCAGAGAGCTTTTCAAAAATAGTATGCCAAATTGAAAAGTTAGCATCCCAAGATCAAACGTTAGCATGCCAAGAAAATGATGCTCAGGGAGCCGGCAAAGGGTTCAAAATAATTAGCATGCCAACTTTCAATCATAGCATGCCAAAATATATGCACAGAGAGCGGCAGAGAGTTTTCAAAATTGGCACTCCAATTTTTGGAAAATAATATCCTAATAAAAGTTGGCAAGGAGCTAACAGAGGCTATTCCAAAATTAGAATTCTAATATTTAAAATCAGCAGCAAGCTAGAATTGGAATCAAGGAGCCAGAGAAAGTTTGAAAATTGGTATGCCAAAATCAAGTAATAGGCATTCCAACTTTTAAATCAACAGAGAGCATTTGAGAATTGGAATTTCCAAAATCGATTAACAGGGAGCCGGCTGAAGATGTTTTGGAATTGGAATTCCAAAAATAAGTAACAGGCAGCCCTGAGGTTATGAAAATTAGAATGCCAAAAGACAAGTTTGTTGGCCCAGATGGCAACACAAGATAGAAGGGATGAATTGTGTTCTTTTAAAAAGTTAACAATTAAAAATCAATTTCACAAGTTAATGTGCATAAGTGAAGTGATGCAATGATACTAAGCACAATATAGAAGAAGATAGAGAGAGACAAATAATCACGACAAACACACAAGATTTATAGTGGTTCGATGTTGGCCACACCTGCGTCCACTCCCAAGCAACTCTTGGGTCACCACTATAATCACCCTGATTACAGCTGAGTTATTTTCCAAGATCACAACTCGAACTTGTTGTTTTACATGGGGTCACAATGAACCCAGCTGATTTTCACGGGTTCACCAGCACACAACCCAACGTAAGCTACTCTTTGCTTACCCCGAGATCAACTACCTCAACTAATTCAATCCCCTGATTGAATTAGGACACAAGCAAATCAGATAAATGTTTACAGCAATTAAAAGCTCCTCAAATGAGCAAATATGCAATATAAATAAATAAGAATAGAAAAGCCTATTTTGGAGTGATTTGAAGTTGAGCTTTTTTTCTTTTTTTCTTTTCCTCTTCTCTTCTGAATGGGCTATCAAGATTTGAACTCTGATTCTTTGAACGAAGCTCGTTGAAGAGAAGTCTGAAATTTAGGGCTTTAGCTCTTCTTCTTCAAATCGATGGAAATCCTTAGGATTTGATCATCAAAGGTTGTTGGATTTCTCTTCTATCTCTCTTCAATTGATGGCCTTGAGTACAGAGATTTTCCTCTTTGATTTCTCTCTTTTTCTTTCTCTCTATTTTTTGTTTTCTTTTCTTTCGTTCTGTTCTCTATTTTCAAACGGATGAACTCCTTTTTTTAAACATCCTTAATCCAAGATTAGGTGAAAAAAATAGCCATTGAAATGTACTTGGATTGCTTCTTTACGCAAAGAAATAGATCCGTTGGGGGTTAGGTGAAGAAATATTACCGTTAAAATCCATTGTCGGCTCCAAAATTCCAGGTGTCGACTCTAAATTTTTAGGTGCCGACTCCGAAAACTAACTCAGAAAATAGTTCTCTATATCTCAGGTTAGAGTTGGCTCTAGCTTTCCAGGTGTCGACTCTAAACCATGCCAAAAATGTTAAACTATTCTGATACGCTCTGGAGTCGGCTCCAATAGTAGTGGGTGTCGGCTCCAAGTTATGAACTTTGATATATTCCATTAAAAACTGATTCAAACTGATTTTTATATAACTTTTGAATAATTTAACCTTTCTAAGTTCCTGAAACACTTGTTAGTTTCATTAGTAATACAAGAAATATACTCATGGCTTTTGTTAATCATCAAAATCAATAAGTGGGTCAACAATCTCCCTCTTTTTGTTGATGACAAAAACATTGAGTATATGCATAATCAATTAATAAAAATTTCAAAATAAATAAGTTCTCATAGTTAAGCTCCCCCTATGATAACCAAATTAAGTTCATTTATCATTTAAACTCCATGCATATATGTTATAACCAAATTAAGTTCATCAACATCAAATGCATATACATAGACAACCATCCTTTCTCCTCCTTTTTTGTTATCAACAAAAAGGTTAAGAAGGAAATGCTTAAATTAATATCAAATGAAAGAGTTGAGTAATTCAACATCAAAATCAATGCTTAAATTAGAATTCAAGATTTGCTTCATACAACCTTCATTGAGTACAAAGTCATTCAAAATAGCAATTAAGACATTGCAAACTACATCAAAATACATTTCATTAAAGTATTCATTAAGACATTACAACATTCATATTACATCAAAATTTCAAAATACATCCTAGTTACAAACTAAAAGACAAAAGAAAACCTGAAATTGACAAAACTAAATCATCTCAAAATTTCAAAATTCTTTTCAGTTCTTCTAAGATTTGTCCTATGTCCTTCTCTTGAATTTTCATAAAATCATTCAACATTCTCTCAACTAAAGCAGCTGCAACTGAAACTTTCTCCTGAAGCTCAGCGTTGCATTTGGAATATGTGTCAGAGTCACCTGCTATATCCTTGATTTTATTAAATATCAGTCTTATGTCTTTCATCAAGGTAAATGAAGATGAGCTCAAGGATGACTCTATCACACTGATCTTGTCCTCCAAAGAATAAAAATGCTGCATGATTCCCATAAGATGATTCTCAAGTTTATTTTTCATCTTAGTTTCATGATCCAAAAATAGAGATTTGAGCTGCTCCATCTAACTCTCAGAAAATCCAGTGGATACCTGAGCAAATGATGTAGGGGCCGGTGCTAGTGCTGGGGGTGCAGGACTGTTGGGACCTGGTGAAGGATGTCTCACTGAAGGCCCTGCCTCTGATGGACCAGGGGCCGCAGTATCCATCTCAGCTGCTCTATCATCCAGAATTTCTTTCTTTTTCCAATGTCCATTGATCTTCGTAAAGCCCATACGGTGCAAGGTAGCCTTATTATAATAATCTGTATGTCTAAGGCTCTTTAAAGGCTCATTGTCTAAAATATTAACTCCTTGACTCTGAAAGGCCATTGTTAAAATCTTACCATAGGGTAGTGTTGACCTTTTCTTACTGCCTGTCTCTGCCATGTACTAAATCATCATGCCCAGTAGGTTTATTGGTTGTCCGATCACTACACAATCCATTACCACAATGTCCCTCTCGGACACATACTCAAATCGTCCAGTCTTGGGGAACAAAATTCTGCTACAAATATTATGCAAAAGTCTCAATTCTAGTGGCAGTTGTTTAGCTCTTACTTCCTCAAATTCAGCCACCTCTCTACCAAGTAATCTTGATAATGCCTCACCCCTCTCACTATGAGAATTGGCAATCGGACCAATAACAGGTATTTCTAATAATTTTTCTAAATTCTCTGAAGTTAGGTCAACTCTTGTACCTCTCACAAAACTAACAATGCCTCCATATCCTCTAGTCAAATTATGATAAAAATCTTTAACTAATACTGGATAAGTGGCAACATCTAGGGAACATACCTTTTCCCATCCCATCTCTTTAAGTTGTCTCCCTAAAGTGAAGCCCTCCACTTCAAAGAAACCGAAATCCATCTTTCTACCCATAGTTATGACTCTCCCAGCTAAAAGATCAACTTGAGGTGAGGGCGGACCGGGATAGCACTAGGAGTAGAGGATGACGACGTAGAACTTGAGCTAGGCAACGGTTGGCATGCCGAATGCCTCACTGTCCTCTTTTCGTCATCACCGGCGCTCCAAGGATTGATCCACGACGCTTAGGTGCCATAGAGAGCTAGGAGGTGATGGATTAGAAGGATTTTATGATTTGGAAGGTATGGAGAAGGTTTTGAAAGAGTTAAAAGTCGAATGGGGTCGAATAGGTGTCGACTCTGCCCTAATATAATCAACCTGGGACCACAAGGTATCGACTCCCACAAAGCTGGGTGTCGACTCTAAGTCGCTAATACAGTCAGCGCTCGAAATAGAGTCGGCTCCGTAAAGGCGAGTGTCATCTCCAAGGTCACAGACAGAGAGCGACACATAAAGGTGTTGACTCCACTAATAGAGGTGTCAACTCCAAGACAGTTTCAGTAAAAAGAAATTAGACTTCAAAGGATCTGAAACTTGTCAAAATAATCAATAAATTTTGAATAAAATTCCTTGGAATGTGGTGAATCAAACGGTTCAAATGTCTAGATAAGTTTTCCTTAGAATCACAAAAGAATTTTTAAGAAAATAATTGAATTCTAGATAGTCATTCCTAGAAGATTTAAAATCATTTCATGGGTCACATATTTCTAATTCTCCTCTAAGATAACAAAATATCTCTTCACTTAAAGGTTTTATAAATATGTCCGCTAATTGTTCATCAGTACAAACATAATCAAGACAAACATCATTATTAGCTACATGTTCTCTAATGAAATGATGTCTTATTTCTATGTGTTTAGTTTGTGAGTGTTGAATTGGATTTTTAGTTAGATTTATTGCACTAGTATTATCACATCTAATTAGAGTTTTATCAAGTTTTATACCATAATCTTCAAGTTGTCGCTTAATCCAAAGGATTTGAGCACAACAACTTTCAGCTGCAACATATTCAGCTTCAGCAGTTGATAATGCAACTAAATTTTATTTTTTGCAAACCAAGAGATTAAATTACTACCTAAAAATTAGCATATAGCACTTGTACTTTTTATATCTAATTTACAACCAGCAAAATCAGAATCAGAATATGCAATCAAATTTAATGTTGAGTCTCTAGAATACCATAATCCTATATTTTTAGCTCCATTTAAATATATTAGAATTCTTTTTACAGCAATTAAGTGAGATTCTTTAGGTTCAGACTGATATCTAGCGCATAAGCATACGACAAAAATAATATCAGGTCTACTTGTTTAAGTAAAGTAGTGAATCGATCATACCTCTGTAATATTTCTGATCAATTTGCTTACCATCTTCATCTTTATCCAGTTTGCATGAAGGACTCATAGGTGTTCCAAGGGGTTTAACTGATTCCATTTCAAACTTCTTGAGAATTTCTTTCGTGTATTTTGTTTGGTTGATGAAAATCCCTCTCTCTCTTGTTTGATTTGTAGTCCAAGGAAGAAGTTAAGTTCTTCCATCATGCTTGTCTCAAATTCACCCTGCATTAACTTTGCAAATTCTTGACATAGAAGATCGTTAGTAGCACCGAATACAATATCATCTACATAAATTTGTACTACTAATAAGTCTTTATCTTTTCTTTTCAAAAATAAGGTTTTATCAATATTTTCTCTAGAAAAATCATTTTCAATTAGAAATTTACTTAGCTATCATACCAAGCTCTAGGTGCTTGTTTTAAACCATATAGTGCTTTGTGTAGTTTAAAAATATGATTTGGAAATTCATGATCTTCAAAACCAGGTGGTTATTCAATAAAAACTTTCTCATTTATAAATCCATTTAAAAATGCACTTTTCACATCCATTTAAAATAAGTTAAAGTTCATATGACATGCAAATGCAAGTAATAATCTAATTACCTATAATCTAGCAATAGGTGCAAAAGTTTCATCAAAATCAATTCCTTCTTCTTGATTATATCATTTTGCAACTAATCTAGCTTTATTTCTAATTACAATGCCATTTTCATCTACTTTATTTCTAAACACCCATTTAGATCCTATAACAAGATGACCTTTGGGTCTATGTACAAGGGTCCATACTTATTCCTAGTAAATTCATTTAATTTCTCTTGCATGGCTAACATTCAATTACTTTCTTTTTTTGGCTTTCTCAATAGTTTTAGGTTCTATATGAGACACAAAAGCAAGATGATTATTGATATTTCTCATTGATGATCTAGTTTTTACACCTTGAGATGGATCACCTATAATCAATTCCTTTAGATGACCATAAGCATATCTCCAATCTCTAGGTAGATCTACATCATTATGAGTAGTATCAATAACATCATCCTTAGGTGAATCATCATCTTTAGCTTCTGGTTTATGATCTGAAGATACATCTATATTTAATTTTTTAATATCTCTTTCAAGCAAATTCGTATCTTCCTCATCATCAATCTTTTCAGAACTTAATGCTAAAGACTCATCAAAAACTACATGAATTGACTCTTCTACAATTAAATACTTCTTATTAAATACTCTATAAGCTTTGCTAGAAGTGAATATCCTAAGAATATACCTTCATCAGATTTTGCATCAAACTTTCCAAGATTGTCTTTACCATTATTATGAATGAAACATCGACAACCAAATGCATGAAAGTAACTGATGTTAGGTTTCCTATTATGCCATAATTCATAGAGAGTTTTCTTAAGAATTAGTCTAATTAGGGCTCTATTTAGGATGTAACATGCCGTGTTTATAGCTTCCACCCAGAAATACTTTGGGAGTTGGCTTTCACATAACATGGTACGGGCCATGTCTTCTAAAGTTCTATTTTTCTTTTCTACAACTCCATTTTATTGAGGTGTTCTAGGTGCAGAAAAGTTATGATGAATGTCATTTTCAATGCAAAAATTTTTAAATAAATAATTTTTAAATTCAGTTCCGTGATCACTTCTAAGAGACACTATGGTGTTGTTTTTCTCATTTGTGACTTTCTTAAAGAATTTTAGAAATATAGGAAAGTCTCATCTTTGTGAGCCAAAAATTAATACCCAAGTGAATCTAGAATAATTATCTACTATCACAAGACCATATTTCTTTCCTCCTAGACTTGTGGTTCTAGTAGGTCCAAAAAGGTTCATATGAAGTAGCTCGAGTGGCCTAGTAGTGGAAATAATATTTTTAGATTTGAAAGAATTTCTAGTTTGTTTTCCAAATTAACATGCATCACAAATTCTATTATTTTCAAAATCTAGTTTTGGAAGTCCTTTAACTAAATCCATTCTAATTAATTTTGAAATTAAGTGTGTGCTAGCATGACCAAGTCTACGATGCCATAGCCATCTAATCTCATTCACCTTAGCATTATCAGCAATTAGGCAATGGTTACTAGTAGACAAAGTGTCTAAATCAATTAAGTATACATTGCCATTTCTATTCCCAATAAATATAATGCTATTGTCAATAGGATTTGATACAGTGCAAATAGAAGCTTCAAAGAAAACTTTAAAACCTTTATCACATAGTTGGCTAATGCTAATTAAATTATGCTTTAATCCATCTACATACAAAACATTTTCAATAAAAGTGAAGGGAGTGATTTAAATTTTACCAAAGCCCATGATTTGGCCTTTGCCATTATCTCCAAAAGTTACAACTCCTCCTTTTTTAGCTTCCAAGGTGATGAATTGCTCCTTGTCACCCGTCATGTGTCTTGAACAGCCACTATAAAGATACCATTTTCTTTTTGATCCTTTGGCCGCAAGACACTCCTGCAAGATAATCAAATCTTATGTTTAGGTACCCAAGCTTTCTTGGGTCCTTCATGGTTAGTAGCAATAAAGATTGTTCCTTTTGGAACCCATATTTTCTTACCTTTAAGATTTAATTTCCTATGAGATATTTTAAAATTACATTCATAAGATTTATATCCCTTTTTGTTGCAATGATAACATGAAATATCATCTTTGATTGTTTTCTTTATAAAAAAATTATTTACATATTTTTGTTTCATATGTGGTCTATATCCTAGACCAGCTTTATCAAAAATAGCTCTTTGGTTGTTTAAAAATAGATTAAGTTTTTATGAGCTATTTGTAAATTTATCAACAATATTCTTATACTTATCAACTTCTTTCTTCAAATTAAGATTTTCATTAAAAATTGATTCTTTTTCTTTCAATATATCATCCTTTTCAGATTTTAGTTTGTTAATTTCAAAAACTAGTTCATTTTTCATTTTGAGAAGATCTAAGTTTTTAGTTTTCAAAGTTCTATTTTTGGTTCTCAAAATCTTAAAATTACTAACTAATTCATTAAAAGCATCATATAATTTATCAAAAGTAAAATCATCATCGGGGGGTTCAGACTTTACCTCATTGTCGTCATTCGCCATGAAGCATATGTTGGCAACCTCTTTTTGTTCTTCTTCGGATGAAGACTCTTCACTGTCGCTCCAAGTTGCAACATAAGATTTCTTCTTTTTCTTGTATCCCTTCTTTAATTGAGGACATTCAGATATAAAATATCCCAGTTTTTTACATTCATAACATATTAAGGGATCCTTATCCTTGTCCTTATCCTTTTCTATTTCTCTTTCTCCTTCCATTTTTATTTCAGACTTTCTCTTGTGGAAGGGTCTCCTTATTTGCATGAATTTTCTGAATTTCTTAGCAAGGAGAGCTATCTCATCATCTTCTTTTTCATCTTCACTGCTGCTCTTTTCATTTTCAGCAGCCTTGAGTGCAATTGTTCTTTTCTTTTTCACCTCTTCCTCTTGATGTTGTCTCATTGTTAGCTCATGGGTCATTAGGGATCCAAGTAGCTCCTCCAAAGGTAGAATGTTCAATTCTTTGGCTTCTTGGATTGCTGTCACTTTGGCTTCCCATGATCTTGGAAGAGACCTAAGAATTTTTCGCATTAATTCAGAGTTAGAATAAGTCTTACCAAGACTTTTTAAACCATTTACAATATCAGTGAATCTAGTGTACATGCATGTAATTGACTCATTTTGTTCCATGCTGAATAGTTCATATTTGTGCACTAGTATGTTAATTTTGGATTTCTTAACTTGGTTGGTACCCTCATGAGTAACTTCCAACCTATCCCATATTTCTTTAGCTGAAATGCAAGTGGATATTCGATTGAATTTATTTGCATCCAAAGAACAGTATAAGACATTCATGGCCTTGGCATTAAGCTGAGCCATTTTTCTATCATTCTCATTCCAATCCCTTTCGGGCTTAGGAACAATAGATTCATCTACTATGTGTGTGGGAGTGCTAGACTATTAATAATGACACTCCATAGTTCATAATCTAAAGCTTGAATAAAAATTCTCATTCTAGCTTTTCAATAAGAATAATTTGTGCCACTAAACAAAGGAGGTCGATTTGTGGATTGACCTTCAAAGAAAGATGATCCAGCTTGAGTTGTCATTTGGATCTTTAACTCTTGATTGTTAAATCAAGCTGAAATGAGCACAAGCTCTGATACCAATTATTGGCCCAAATGACAAACCAAGAGGGGGGTGAATTGGGTTCTTTTAAAAATTTAACAATTAAAAACCAATTTCACAAAGTTAATGTGCACAAGTGAAGTGATGCAATGATACTAAGCATAATATAGAAGAAGATAGAGAGAGACAAATAATCATGATAAATACATAAGATTTATAGTGGTTCGGTGTTGGCCATATCTAAGTCCACTCCCAAGCAACTCTTGGGTCACCACTATAATCACCCTGATTACAGCTGACTTATTTTTCAAGATCACAACTCGAACTTGTTGTTTTACATGGGGTCACAACGAACCCAGCTGGTTTTCACGGGTTCACCAGCACACAACCCAATGTAAGCTACTCTTAGGTTACCCCAAGGTCAACTACCTCAACTAATTCAATCCCTTGATTGAATTAGGACACAAGCAAATCAATAAATGTTTACAGCAATTAAAAGCTCCTCAAATTAGCAAATATGCAATGTAAATAAATAAGAATAGAAAAGCCTATTTTGGAGTGATTTGAAGTTAAGCTTTTCTTCTTTTTTTCTTTTCCTCTTCCCTTCTGAATGGGCTATCAAGATTTGAACTCTGATTCTTTGAATGAAGCTCATTGAAGAGAAGTCTAAAATTTAGGGCTCTAGCTCTTCTTCTTCAAATCGGTGGAAATCCTTAGGATTTGATCTTCAAAGGCTGTTGAATTTCTTTTTTATCTCTCTTCAATTGATGGCCTTGAGCACAGAGATTTTTCTCTTTGATTTCTCTCTTTTTCTTTCTCTCTATTTTTTGTTTTGTTTTCTTTCGTTCTGTTCTCTATTTTCAAATGGATGAACTCCTTTTTATAAACATCCTTAATCCAAGATTAGGTGAAAAAAATAGCCATTGTAATGTACTTGGATTGCTTCCTCACGCAAAGAAATAGATCCGTTAGTGGTTAGGTGAAGAAATATTACCGTTGAAATCCGTTCTGATAGATTTCAAAAATCATTTCTGACAGGTTGGAGTTGGCTCCAACTTTTAAGGTATCGGCTCCAAGTCGGGTTTTCAAAAATAGAAATAAAAAGTCCGTCGGGGAGTCGGCTCCGATAAACTGTGGTGTCGGCTCGACGCGATCTAGAGTCGGCTCTAAGTTTCGAGGGTGTCGACTCTAACATTGTTTCAAAAATACACTCTTGTTCTCAGGTTAGAGTTGGCTCTAACATTTCTAGGTGTCGGCTCCAAAATTTCATGTGTCGACTCTAAATTTTTAGGTGTCGGCTCCAAAAATTGACTCATAAAATAGTTCTCTGTATCTCTAGTTAGAGTTGGCTCTAGCTTTTCAGGTGTTGACTCTAAACCGTGCCAAAAATGTTAAACTATTCTGATATGCTTTGGAGTCGGCTCCAATAGCAGTGGGTGTCGGCTCCAAGTTTTGAACTTTAAATATTCCATTAAAAAAATTCAAACTAATTTTTATATAACTTTGGAATAATTTAACCTTTCTAAGTTCCTGAAACACTTGTTAATTTCATTAGTAACAAAAGAAATATACTCATAACTTTTGTTAATCATCAAAATCAATAAGTGGGTCAACAAAGTTGGCATTCCAATAAAAAGGCTCTTAAACTTCCAATCAGAGGTCATTAAAAAATATGGCAGCCAAACACAAAATTCAGATCATCTAATACATATTTAAAAATAGTTTTAGCACTCAATCAACTCCAAGAAAATATTCATGACACGTAAAGGCTAAATAAAACTTTATAAAATAAAGATTTGATTGTAGAGATTGTAAGAATGATTTGTAAAATAATTAAATTCAATTCAAGATAATGCAAATATAATTAAACTTGAAAGTCATTTTGTCAAGTGAACTATCCAAGTATAAAACATATAAAAATCATCCAGTGATTACGAAATCCAAGTCCTTTGGAAAAATAATTTAATCGCTCCAAACCTTTTGAAAAATAATTTAAATTGTAAAGCATATCCATGGAATTAATGCATTACCTTTCATTTTGAATCACAATTTATCTTGGGTTGAAGTAACACCATCTTCTTGATGATTCATATGAAATATTTAACTCAACCACAAGATCATTAGTATCATACTTAATTGTTTTGTAGTCATCAAAATCAATATAAGTCCAACAATTATCATGTGAATTATCTCCATACATGCTACAGAAGCCTCGTAATCAATCATAGCTTATTGCTTGTAGCCTTTAGCTACTAATCGAGCCGTGTATCTTTTTACCTTTTCTTCTACGTTCTTCTTCACCTTGTACACTCATTTTACTCCGATGGGCTCATGACCTTCTTCTGGAAGAGTGGTAAGCTTCCATGTGTCATTCTTCTGGATTGCCTTCATCTCTTCATCCATGGCTATCCTTTAGTTTTCATTCTTCACTGCTTCAACAAAAGATATTACATCCTCATTAGCATATAAACAAATGAGATTAAGGGGTCATGTCACCTCATAGAGATCTTGAATGGTTCTTGTCTTTCTAGAATCTTCACTTGAGAATGGAGATCTCTTGCTAGGTGAAGAAGGAGGTGTGGAATCTTCAACTTGAGCCTTTACTTCTTTTTCTTCTTGCACTTCTACCATGTTGGTGCTCCAATTCTAGACTCCTTCGTTGAACTTCATATCATTGCTTACAAGAATCTTCTTTGCCTTTGGGTCATAGAGTCCATATTCCTTGGACCTCTGGTCATATCCTATAAATATGTAAGGAAAACTCTTGTCATCAAGATTGCTTCTCCTTTGATCTGGGATATGTGCATAGACAATACAACCAAACACTCTTAGGTGAGATACATCTGGCTTATAGCCATTCCATGCTTCTTGAGGAGTCTTTCCATCAAGGTTCTTTATTGGGAAGCAGTTGAGAATGTCTACTGCACAATTCATAGCTTCCGCCCAAAACTCTTTTGGCATTTCCTTCATCTTCAGCATGCTTCTCATCATGTCAAGAATGGTCTGATTCTTTCTTTCTGCTACACCATTCTGCTGGGGTGAGTATGAGGGAGTCGAGGTCCTTCCAATGCTTTGAGATTTGCAGAACTCTTTGAGCACTTTCGAGTTCTACGTACTCTTCTCCTCGATCTGATCTCAAAGCTTTAATTATGCATCCGGTTTGATTCTCCACAAGTGCTTTAAACCTTTTGAATATCTCCAGGGCTTTATGTTTCTCCTTCAAGAGGTACACCCAAGTTTTTATGCTAAAGTCATCAATAAATGTTAGAAAATAATAATGACCTCTAAATGAAGCCGGTGTAATGGAACTACAAATATCTGTATGGATGAGTTGCAAAGGCTTTTGGGCTCGATGAAATGATTCCATTGAAAAGCTAGCTTTTGATTGTTTTTCGATAATACATACTTAACATATTCCTTCAGAGGTATCCTCAATAAGAGATAACACCTTCACCACCACTTTTGAGGATAGGAGCTTCAAGGAACAAAAGTTCAAATGCCCGAACTTCAAGTGCCATAACCATATTTTATCCTTCATGCATGCACTCAAGCACTTTGCCTTAATATTCTTAATTTTGAAAGAGTCTTGTCTTTGTATTCTTACTAAGTAATCATAGTTTTCATGCTATATTTGAAAATGATAAATTGATCCTATTTACAAAAAAAAGAGATAATTTATAGAATAAGGATATGCCAAGAATAAGATGTATATTTTGAGCACTATAAATAATAGCAATATAACTTCTTTTATGTCTATGATTTGCATGATATTTAGAATTATATATTAGGCCATGTCAATTAGAAAACTATGAATAAAATAGCATCATTACAACCAATATCTAAAAGTAGTGCTACTAGGTCTCATTTTAAATGTGAAGTTTGATACAAGCCAAATTGATTAAAGACCATTTAAATCTGTAACTAGATCTTGTAGTATTTTAAATTTAGTATGTAACTGTGCATATAATCTTGAGAATATTGAAACTAGAGAATGTAAAATGTATTTTATAACTTTTATCAGTGATTACTCCAATCTACTTTTATATATTATTCAAAATGTAAGATGAAGCTTTAAAAAAATTAAATAAATAAGTAAGGTGGCAAAAATTGGACTTGACTGATGAATCTAACCCTAACCCATCCAAAAAAATTAGGTTTAGGGTTATGCTTTATTTGATCCAAATCCAAAATAACCTGAAAATTTTTGGATTGGGCTGCATTGGCTTACAAGTGACATGACATGATCCAAAAATTATGTTTTTCAAAAAATGAATAAGCTTTAATCACCATTCTAAAATAGGTATTTAGTTATGAGGGTAAGATATATTTTTAATTTTATTTATTTAAATTTTAAGATTTTATCTAGATAGTAATTTATAATTTTATGAATTATCAATTAGATTATTTATATGGTTAATCTCGATATATAATTTATTGATGCTAATGAGACTTAATAAATAACGAAAATAAAATTACACTTTTTCAAATTGAATGTTATTGAAAGACCAATTTTAACAATTTTAAATATCCTTGATGAGAAAATGAAAGAGTAAAATTAAATATGACTTTTTTTAATTAAGCATATTTCCAAAGTAAAATTAAGCATTTTAAAATTAGCAATTCATATTTTTTTTTAAAAAGAGCTAATCACTATGTATGGTTGGATGGTCTAATTAATAATTTCTCTTTTTCCATGAGAGAGGAAGAATAAACATATTCTTATCCTTGTAATCCAACTATATATGGCTTTATCACTTTAAGCCCTGCCCTTTCAACAACTACTAAATTCTCTCTCTCTCTCTCTCTCTCCAGATCTTGGCAATATTGGCGGGATAAATGACCAGCAACCAAACAACATTTTTCTTGGATCAGGAATAAGTGAATAAATAAGGTTTATTTAGAGATAATGCTAATTACCCCGGTAACCGTCCTGCAAACACAATTTTAGGTTGCAATATCGTTCTCAAACCCAAGTGCCAGGACTCGATATTGTAGTGCATGGGCTAGCTTTTTGCAGGTGAGGCACTATTTTGCAAATGTAGTTCATTTTGAGCATTTTATTTCCTTAAGAGATACATTGATGATACTGCTTGAGAGAGACTCTTCAAAGTTTTCTATGCATATAGATTGGAAGATTTCAGCCTTTTGTTGGCAGTTCTTTGTGTAACAGACTATTTTGAACGGGTAGTAGGACTGAGAGAACAGAGATTGTCATCTTCTAGTAGTTGGCAAGTTTTAGAGCCTGTTTGGATGGAAGGAAATGAAAGGAAGGGAAAGAAAAAGAAGAAAAAAAGGTTATAAGTTATCTTGTTTGGAAGGAGGGTGAAAAAAAGAGGGAAAACAGAATGAGAGTAATCGGTTCCCTTCTTTCTTCCTCAGCAAGGATAAATTTGTTAACTCTCACACTACAAGGGGAAAAAAATATTGCAACGCCCAAATGCGTCGCAATTGCATCGCTAAACATGCTATTGCGACGCAATAGCGATGCAATGATGGCGTCGCTCAGATGTCCGTCGCAATATCCATTTGTCGCAATTGCGTCGCAATATTGCGACTCTCTGCGATGCAACAATGCGTCGCAATATTGCGACGCATCCAAATACGTCGCTAAATTTAAAACTAATTTTTAATATTTAAAATTATTATTAAATATTGCGATGCATTTAATTGCGTCGCAATATTTAATAATAATATTTTTGATATAATAACGATGCAATTTGAGTCGCTAATGCGTCGCAAAGAAAAATTTTTTAAAAATATTGAGACGCAAGGTCATTGCGTCGCAATATTTATTAAAAATATTTTAGAAATAATAGCGATGCAATTTGAGTCGCTAATGCGTCGCTATTAAATTTTTTTTAAATTATTGCGATGCCAAGTCATTGCGTCACAATATTTAATAATAATATTTTAAAAATATTAGCAATGCAATTTCAGTCGCTAATGCGTCGTAAATTAAATTTTTTAAAAAATATAAAATATTAAAAATTAAAACGGTTAATATAATTTCGTTACATTTAAATATTGATAGAAACATTCTTCACTCATATTGATCCAAACAATAATTAATTTCTAAAAATAATTTAAATATTAAAATTTTGAAGTTTTCATGTACAACAAAAAAAAGAAAAAAAATACATCAAGAATCTGAGCGATCACGTGGAGGCTGGAGATCCTGCGACAAGCGGCTAACCATATCCTGCAAATGACGCATCTGATCTCGCACGTCTGCAAGCTCCTGATCCCGGCCTCGCATACGCTGTTCGAACTCGTACTCGACCTCCTGCCGAACCTCCTGTCGAACCTCCTGACGAACGTCCTGCCGAACCTCATCCGTAATAGATCTCCGAATGTCGTCTAAACGCTCGGCAGGAATATCACCAGAAAATCGCGAGCTGGAGGCCTAATGGGAAAATATGTAGAAGCTCTAATGCCCAGACCATAGACCCTGCGGTCTTGTGGCTGGGCACCAACAGCCTCCAAAAACATATGTCAACTCTCCTCTGCTGAGAGTTCAACGGGCGTCTCCCCATCAGTGGAGTCGACCTACGATGCCTGGGAGCGAAGCTCCTCGACTCGTGTCTTTGAATTATAAAATCAACAATAAATGAGTTAATAAATTTCTCGAAATAAAATTTTAGAAATTAAACATATAATACATAAAGCTAATTTCTTACTGCAACCTCCCGTGATCACGTGTCGACCCAGGAACCGTCCCTCCTGGTGTGTGTCACCCTGAATAGACGAAACTCACCAGGATCTCCACCCTCCTGCTCAGACTATAATAATAAAAAAATTGATATTAATACAAATATTTGTAAATAACTAAATTAGTAATTAAAATATTTATGTTTTCTTATCATACGCCGTCTGTGCTCCTGAATCGAAATGGAGCCCGAAGTATGGCGGGAGAGACCCGTGCCAGGACTGCCCTTCTCGGATCGGCAGTTCGTGCTGGCTGATGCGGACCTCCTGCGCCAGCCATCGGACTACCAGGCCTGCTGCCACTCGTGCCAAATACCCTCTGGTACATGCACAGGACGCTGATCCGATGACCTCCAATGATGAAGCATGTCGGAGTATCGACGTCCCGTCAGAGCCTCCCATGCTGCCCTAATGGCATCATGGCTGGCAGGGTCCCACGTAAACTTTTTCTGCATTAAAATAAACAGTTAGTTTCAGAATTTATTAAGATTAAGAAATTTTATATCAGTGATAAATTGTATTTAATAAGTTTACCCGAAACTCAGAAAAATAAAACTCCCTCGTGGCTGGAGATACGTGGCGCCAATTATAGCCACTGGGATCTGCATGCCTCTGAAATACGGCGCTGATGTGGCTGGATACATGATGCTGCTCAATAAATCTGTTAAAAAAATGCATGTTTATAAGTAATTGACTTAAAAACATAAACATATATTTTTAATTAGTATATACTTACAGCCCATGAGCATCAAGTCAAAGTATGGTGCGGCCGATGGTGGAAGAACTCTCGGAGGTATGTGCCGATCGACTGCATGGTAATACCAATGCAGGATCACCGCTGACTGCTGGAGAGATCGAAGGTTGTGCAATGTGTAGAGATCCGAACTCTCCATCTCCAAAGCTCATGTGATCTTATGCAGCAGAGCTACGTCCCTGCTCACTCCGTATGTCGTCGGTAGATCTACCTCTACCCGTCATACTGAAAATACTAAAGATTCATGCAATTAAATTACGATTAATGATTGACTATGTAAAAATTTACCACTTATAAAATAAAGTTGAATTTAAAAAAACCTCTATGTTTAATCGGTGTCATTTGTTTCGTGAAATATTGGTTCAACATCTGATGACGTATCGGACTGCGATTCAGTTTCATTATCATCGGAAGGAAACTGAACATTTGCATCCGCAATTTCTTGGACATCACCATTTGGATCTCTAAGTGATGTTTCAGGATCCCTTGTGTCGTCCTCAATTGCATGCATTTCTATCTCATCCTCTTGAAATGCAGGGCACTCGGCTGATTGACTTGATGAACTCTCCTCTAATAAGATTGTTGAACATGGGACGATTTTAGAAACAGCCCACCAATCTCGCTTGTCGTTGCGCAAACTTGGATATCCGCAGTAAAACACTTGCTGAGCTTGGGATGCAAGGATGAATGGGTCATATTTCTGTAATCTTTGTCGATGGTTCACTTCAACCAAATTGTAGTCGTTATGAACCCTTTTGCCCACAGGAACTGTCGGATCGAACCAATCACAACGAAACAATACAGTTCGTTTCATAGGCCAACCGGGATATTCAACTTCAACCACCTCTACTAACTTTCCGTAATAATCTTGCATATTTGCTCCAACACTTTCTCCTTTAACACACACGCCCCAGTTCTGCGTGCCTCTTGAAGCTGCTAATCGTTCAATTTAAATTTATATCCATTAACAAAATAGCCAGTAGAGGTTGTTACGGTCTTCAATGGCCATTGCGATAGACATTTAATGAAAATATTATCGGTTGGGGACCATGGACCGTTTACCTATAAATTAATAAGCTATTCACAACCAATTCGAAAAATTAAATCCATTACTGAAATTAATTGAGTGATACTACTCACAAATTCATAAACCAGTAAGCGAACTCTATTTCTAACTTCTGTCCAATTGCAACTTGACTGATGTCGGGATTCATCTGTCGTTGTCTATCACAATACATCCTTATGGGATGATAAGGATTAAAACTGATGTTAGCAATTAAATATTATGGTATATTGTAATTTAAATTAGAAGTTCAAATTAAGCATTGAAGTATACATTTACTCAATATATGGATCGACTTCTCTACAGTTCATTAGGATATAATAATGTGCTGCATTATACTCCATATCGCTAAGATTTCTTGACTTCTGCCCCCCAAATGAATGGCCGATACCTTTAAAAATTAATATTCTACCGTCATTAGGTTCTCCTTCGTCCACACATACATCATCGTTACGACCAAGATTTTGGCTCCTCGTGTGGACGTGACCCTTAAAGTAATGCGAGGCAAAAGCTGAAACTTCTTCGACCAAGTGTGCATTGCATCTAAACCTTCAACCCTTGCCTTATTACGCACATTATTTTTTAACTTCTTAAGGTACCTATATGTAAAGTTGAGATAAAAAATTAACCAATTTTCTCGCAATGAAATAATATTTGAAATGTCAATATGTCTTAATGATGTATATATTTACCTCTCGAAAGGATACATCCAGCGATACTGCACGGGACCAGCTTGCTCACTTCGTATGGTAAGTAAACCGGTAAATGCTCCATTCAGTCAAAAAAACTGGGAGGAAATATTCGCTCCAGCTTGCATAAAATAATTGGAATTTCCTCCTCATGCCTTGCCATGGATGCAGAAGTAATGACTGTGGCAGACAACTCCTTGAAGAACAAGCTGAGCTCTGTCAATGCCTTTCAGACATGTTGCGGAAGCAACTCACAAAAAGCTATAGGCAATAACCGTTGCATGAAAACATGACAGTCGTGACTCTTCATGCCGAACAACTTGAGCTTATGCATGTCCACACACCTATCGATATTTGAGGCATAACTATCTAGAAATTTTAACCCTCTAAGCCAGTTACATAAAACTTCTCATGAATTTCTATCAAAGTGTAACAGGCTTTAGGATAGGTCCCGTCGGTACTCCTCCTCAAATCATCTCTTCTGCAATACTGATTAAGTTCTTCTCTTGACTTTGCAGTGTCTTTTATTTTTCCCGAGATGTTTAGCACCGTGTTAAATATGTTATCAAAAAAATTTTCTTGATATGCATAACATCCAAGTTGTGCCGGATGAGATTTGTGCTCCAATAAGGCAAATCCTAAAATATACTCCATTTCTTCCAGTTATGTTCTTTACATATACGGCCATTTATTTTATCTGCATCTGGTTCCCAAGCATACCTCAACCCCAAATGCTCTATAGTATCAAATATATCCATGCCGGACCTAACCGGTTCGGCGAATTTTGTGACTGCTTTGTTCTTCCGGAAGGCGATCAAGTTACGCCTGTAAGGATGATTTGGGGGCAAGAACTTCCTATGATTATCAAACCATGATTGCTTACCACTCTTCTGCAATGTAAATGCATCCGAATCATACATGCAATGAGGGCATGCCAGACATCCAGCAGTGCTCCAACCAGACAACATTGCATATGCCGGGAAGTCACTTATTGTCCACATCAAAGCAACTCTCATGATGAAATTCTGTTTCATAGAAATGTCGTAGGCTACGACTCCTGTTTCCCACAACATTTTCAATTCGGCACCAACAGTTGCAGGAAGACATCAATCTTTTCCTTTGGATTTGATGGTCCTGGAACCAAAACTGTCAAAAACATTGCAGTCTCTTTCATGCACTTCCATGGAGGAAGGTTATATATAGTCAGTATCACAGGCCAACATGAATACTGTTGCCCCGCTTGACCAAATGGTTGGAAGCCATCGGTACAAAGACCTAATCTGACATTCCTTATATCTTCAGCAAAATCAGGATGATTTTCATTGAAATGCTTCCAAGCTTTTGAATCTGATGGATGCCGCATTTCATCCTCTTTAGATTCATATTCGGCATGCCATCTCATATCAGCAGCTGTAGCCTCAGATCTGTATAATCTCTGCAGGCGTGGAGTCAGAGGAAAGTAATGCACCTCTTGTAAGGAACACTTTTCCTCCTACTTGTACTAGCTCCCCCTTCGCCGTTTTTGTACCTCGATTTCCCACAAATCTTACACCATCTCAGTTCCGAGTCTTCACCCCAATATATCATACAATTGTTCAAGCAACAATCGATCTTATTAACCGGGAGCCCAAGCCCACGCAACAACTTCTTCGTTGAGTAAAAACTGTCTGCTACAATATTATCATTTGGCAAAATTTCCTTGATTAACCCAGCTACAGAATTAAACGCCTTTTCTGATAATCGATGTTCTACCTTAATATTCAGCAACCGAGCAGCCGTAGACAACTGTGAATGACCCTCACAACCAGGATACAATTCTTGATTTGCAGCATGCAACATATCATAAAATTGTTGTGCATCTAGATTTGGTTCTTCTATAAATGTATTCTGATTGAATTCATTACCCGATGCATTCATCACCATTTCTTCATATGTGTTTAGATTCACAAATGGTTCATCAACGGGAATTGACACTTGTTGGCTTGTAACAACTGCTGGAATTTCCTCTGGTTCACCATGACAGTACCAAATATCGTAATCAGGAACAAACCCCTTTTTACACAGATGCACCTTAACAGTATCGACATCTCTGTAGGCTTTATTCTGACACCTATGATAGTTGCATGGGCACCTAATCCTAGGCCCATCCATCCATTCAGGTTGGCTACATGCAAATGCGATAAATTCTTCCAATCCATTCAGAAAATCTAGATTAAGCAAGCCATCTTTTATCCTTGCATGCATCCACGAGCGAGCCCCGCTCATTTTTGACCGACTTATACAATTTCTGGTAAACCATTAAAGGAAACCACATTATAAAACTATATTAGCATTACTAAATATATAACTAAATTATTTCTTTTACACAACTTAGGTTAATAATAACCATTTAAATAATTTATAATTGAACCAATTTTTTTTAGACAACTAAGGTCCCTATCCTGCAAGGCCCGGCCACGGCTATGATCCTTGGCGTGCTAGCAAGGACCGAGGCATAGGTTTATGCCAAGCTAATGCTAAGGCTTGAGTTCGGGTCGGGCCGCAAGGCGGTCCGTTTAATCATGAGACTTCACAAGCATTCAAGTGTCCTAAATTAATTCTACCTTCACTCCATGTCTAAAAGATAAGGCCATATCCCATTCAAGAATATTTTTTGTGATATGTTATTCTGCTATTAATTATCATCGATCGGTTACGTTGAAATTTCGGCAGCATTTCCCCATATGTTCTCCTAAATGTGTGGCATATATGCCACACTAGGAGAATGTATGAGCAAATACAAACCGCAATCTCACCCAACGATGATTAATAGCAGACTAACATATCGTAAAAAATATTCTCAAACTGTCCACCAGGACAATTTGAGAATTTGCAAGACTAAGGCTTACAAATTCTCAAACGGGTCTAAAGGTTATAGTGTTGTGATTAATAATACGAAAATCCGAAGACAATCGAACTTATGCTTGTTATTCTTAACTTCTTGTCAATTATACATATATAGGAATAGTATTCTATATATATAGTCACTGACTTCTTAAGATTATTGTGTCGAATATAAATATTTGTGATGACTAAAATATAAACTATTGAAACTACTAATTTGTTGGTGCAAATTAAATAATAATAAACAAGACTTTCTATCTAGCATTACATAATTTAATGCATCATTAAATTTGAAGCAGAATGTAAATAATCAAGACATAACAATTGTAAATAACTACAAATGCACAAATATTATTGCGTAAACATTATGCTTAAATTAATTATTGCATAAACATTCTGCAAATTAAATAATAATACAACAAGACTTTCTATCTAGCAATACAAATATTATTGCATAATCAAGACATAACAATCAGTCTATCCAAAGAGCTCTGACTAATGACATAAATTAATTAATTTATAACTAATCTAATAAAAAATTAGATTAGTGGTCACATTTTTTTAAAAAATTTATCATCAAATTATTTAAAAATATTTTTAATAACAATAAAATATAATAGAATCTAAATTTTTAGTTAATTTTTTTTCATGAGTGTTAAAATTTTTTTTTGAAGGGGCCGGGGGTCGGGAAAACCCCCCTAGCTGTTACTTTTTTAAAAAAAAATTAAGTTGCCCATGTTTTAAAAATATATTTATTTTTTATATTTATCATCAAATTATTTAAAAATATTTTTAAAAATAATAAAATATGATAGAATCTAATTTTTTTGTTAATTTTTTTTATGAGTGTTAATTTTTTTTAATTTAAGGGGCCGGGGGTGGGGGAAAAGCTCCCTAGCTGTTACCTGTTTATTTTTTTTATTTTTTTTTGTTTGGCCACCGTGGCCGGAGAAGACGAACGGGAGGGGGGGTTCCCCCCCTTAACTGTTTTTTTTTTCCGGTGGCCAGGCCACCGTGGCCAAGCCACAGCCATGGCCGTGGCCGTAGAAGACGAATGGGGGGGTGCGGAAACCCCCCCCCCCCCCATTCTGTATTTTTTTTTTTTTGGCCTAGCCACCGTGGCCAGGCCATGGCCGGCCAGCGGCCGTGGCCAGAAGACGAATGAGGGGGTGTGGGAAACCCCCCCCCATTATTTTTTTCGGTGGCCTGGCCACTATGGCCAGGCCACGGCCGGCCACGACAGCGGCCGTGGCCGTAGAAGACGAAGGGGGGGTAGGGAAAACCCCCAAACTGTCAATTTTTTTTTTTCAGCGGCCGTGGCTGGAGAAACAGCCACGGCCGTGGCCGGAAAAGATGAAGGGGGGTGGGGAAACCCCCCAAATAGTAAATTTTTTTTTGATGGTCGTGGCCGTCTTCTCCGGCCACGGCCGCTGCCGTGGCCGAAGAAGACGAAGGAGGGGGGGAAACCCCCCCCCCCCCAACAGTAAATTTTTTTTTTGGTGGCCTAGCCACCGTGGCCAGGCCAGGCCACGGCAGCGGCCGTGGCCGTGGTCGGAGAAGACGAAGGGGGGTGGGGAAAACCCCCCCAAATAGTAATTTTTTTTTATGGCCTGGCCACCGTGGCCGGACCCTATTTTAAAAAAATAATAATAAAAGGAGGATGGGCTTACCTCGGTAGCGAGGGGACGCCGCCGGAGTGGGGAGAGCTTCCGTCGGGGGAGAGGACGGGGGTAGCCGGAGGAGCGGACGGACGGCGGTGGCTAGGGTAGGAATAGGAAGAAGAAGAGAAGGGAAGCGGGGAGGCGGCCCGACCAAGTCTTAAATAGTGGTGATTAGCGACGCATATAGAATAGGAAGAAGCGGGAGGCGGCCCGACCAGTCTTAAATAGTGGTGATTAGCGACGCAATATATGCGTCGCTAATCACTCGCTATTTTTTTTATTATTATTATGGATTAGCGACACAACAATGCATCGCTAATCCATCGCTACTTTGGCTTTTTTATTTTTTTATGCAAAACTTAGCGACGCAACTAATTGCGTCGCTAATGAGTCGCTAACTTGGCGCTAATGTCCGATGGAAAAATAATTTTTATTTTCTAGAAAATAGCATCACAAATGCATCGCAATATTTTTTAAATATTAATAACTGATAAAAATTATATTTTCTAAAAAATAATTGCGACGCATTTATTGCATCGCAATATTTTTTTAATTTTTTATTACCTTTATTTTTCTTAAAAACATTACGACACAATAAATGCGTCGCAATATTAAAAATTATTTTCTCTTAGAAAATAATTTTTATTTTCTAGGAAATTACGTCGCAAATGCGTCGTAATATTTTTTTAATATTTATAAAAAATTATATTTTCTAAAAATAATTACGACGCATATATTGCATCGTAATTTTTTTTAAATTTTTTATTACATTTATTTTTCGTAAAAACATTGCGACGCAACAAGTGCATCGCAATATTAAAAATTATTTTCTCTGAAAAAATTATTTTTGTTTTCTAGGAAATTGCATTGCAAATGCGTTGCAATATTTTTAATATATTTATAACTGATAAAATTTATATTTTTTGAAAATAATTGCGACGCATATATTGCATCGCAATATTTTTTTTAATTTTTTTATTACATTTATTTTTCTTAAAAACATTGCGACGCAATAAATGCGTCGCAATATTAAAAATTAATTTCTCTCGCAAAATTATTTTATTTTCTAGGAAATTGCATTGCAAATGCATCGCAATATTTTTTAAATATTTATAACTGATAAAATTTATATTTTTTGAAAATAATTATGACGCATATAATGCGTCGTAATGTTTTTTTTAAAATTTTTTAATTACATTTATTTTTCTAAAAAACATTACGATGCAATACATGCGTCGCAATATTAAAAATTATTTTCTTCAAAAAAATTATTTTTTAGAAAAATGCGTCGCTAATGCATCGCAATATTTTTTTAATAATTATAACTTATAAAAATTATATTTTCTAAAAATAATTGCGATGCACATATTGCGTCGCAATATTTTTTTTACTTTTTTATTACTATTATTTTTCTTAAAAACATTGCGACGCAATAAATGCATCGCAATATTAAAAATTGTTTTATCTCGGACTGTGGCGATTGGTCTGATTGGCGACAATCCGACGGTTGCGATCGATCCAAGCCCTGATCTTGATCGGCCATGACTGATCCCAAACCGTTGTGATCAGTCCGAGATCACGACGATCCGACGGTTGCGATCGATCAAAGCCCTGAACTCGATCGGCCATGACCGATATCAGACCGTGGCGATTGGTCCGATCACCGACGATTCGATGGTTGCGATCAATCAAAGCCCTGATTTCGATCGGCCACGACCGATCTCGGATCGTGGCGATCGGTCCGATCGACGACGATCCGATGATTGCGATCGATCCAAGCCTTGATCCCGATCGGCCACGACCGATCCCGGACCGTTGTGATCGATCCGAGATCGTGATGATCCGACGATTGCGATCGATCCAAGCCCTGATCCCGATCATCCATGACCGATCTCGGACCATGGCGATCGGTCCAATCGGCGATGATCCGATAGTTGCGATCGATCCAAGCCCTGATCCTGATCGTCCACGACCGATCTCGAAACGTAGCAATCGGACCGATCGGCGTCGATCTGACGGTTGCCATCGATCCAAGCCTTGATCGATCCTGGTCGGCGATGAACGATCTCGGACCGTTGTGATTGATCCGATAGGCGATGATCCGACGGTTGCGATCGATCCAAGCCATGATCCCGATAAGCCACGACCGATCTTAGACCGTTGCAATCTGTCCGAGATCGGCGATGATCCGACGGTTGCGATCAATCGAAGTCATGATCCCGATCAGCCACGACCGATCTCGGACCGTGGCGATCGGTTTGATCGGCGATGATCTGACGGTTGCGTTCGATCTAGGCCCTGATCCTGATCGGCCACGACTGATCCCGGACCGTTGCGATTGGTCCGAGATTGCTGATGATCCGACGGTTGCGATCGATCCAAGCCTAGATCCCGATCGGCCATGACCGATCTCGGACCATGGCGATCGATCCGATCGCCAAAGATCCGACGGTTGCGATCGATCCAAGCCCTGATCCCGATCGGCCACGACCGATCTCGGACGTGGCGATCGGACCGATCGGCATCGATCCGATGGTTGCCATCGATCCAAGCCCTGATCAATCCTAGTCAGCGATGAACGATCTCGGACCATCGCGATCGATTCGATAGGAGACGATCCGACGGTTGCGATCGATCCAAGCCATGATCCCGATCGGCCACGACCGATCTCGGACCGTTGCAATTCGTCCGAGATCGGCGACGATCCGACGGTTGTGATCGATCTAAGCCATGATCCCGATCGGCCACAACCGATCTCGGACCATGGCGATCGGTCCGATCGGCGATGATCCGACGGTTGCGATCGATCCAAGCTCTATCCCGATCGGCCATGACCGATCCCGGACCGTTGCGATTGGTCCGAGATCGCGGACGATCCAACGGTTGCAATCGATCCAATCCCTGATCCCAATCGACCACGACCGATCTCGGACTGTGGCGATCGGTCCGATCGCCGATGATCCAACGGTTTCGATCGATCCAAGCCCTGATCCCGATCGACCATGACCGATCGATCTCGGACCGATCGCTATTTAACATAATTAATTTTTTTAAAAACATTGCGATGCAAAGGGTTGCATTGTAATTTTTTAATATGATAATTATATTATATAAAAATTAATTTTATTTTAAATAATTGTGATGCAACAAGTGCGTCACTAAATTAAAACATAATTTTTCTAATTTTCTGGTTTATTGCATCGCTATTTAACATAATTAATTTTTTAAAAATATTACGACGCACTGAATTGCGTTACAATATTATTTTCTTATAATTATATTTTATAAAAATTTATTTTATTTAAAATAATTGTGATGCATATATTGCGTCGCTAAATTAAAAATTATTTTTAATTTTCTGGTTTATTGCGTCACTAATGTATCGCTATTTAATATAATTAAATTTTTAAAAACATTGCGACGCACTGTGTTGCGTCGCAATTATTTTTTCTCATATTTATTCTTTATAAAAATTAATTTTATTTAAAATAATTATGGCGTAGTTATTGCGTCGCTAAATTAAAAAATAAATTTTGTAATTTTTTGGTTTATTGCATCGCTAATGCGTCGTTATTTAATATATTTAATTTTTTTAAAAATATTACAACGCACTGAGTTGCATCGCAATATTTTTTTCTAATATTTATATTTTATAAAAATTAATATTATTTAAATTATTTGCAACGCAATTGGTGCGTCGATAAATTAAAAATAAATTTTTAATTTTCTAGTTTATTGCGTCGCTAATGCGTCGCTATTTAACATATTTAATTCTTTTAAAAACATTGCGACGCACTGAGTTGCGTCGCAATATTTTTTTCCCATATTTATATTTTATAAAAAATTAATTTAAAAATATTGCGATATATTATTTGCGTCGCTAAATAAAAAAATTAATTTTTTTAATTTTTGGTTTATTGAGTCGCTAATGCGTCGCTAATTGCGTCGCAATTTTTGTTGTCACGGAGGCGTCGCAAAGTGGTTGCAATTTAGCGATGCATAATTGCGTCGCTAAATTTGCATCGCTATTTCAGTATTTTCTTGTAGTGTCAAATCGAAGGATAAGCTGAGGGAAAGAAAAAAGTTTAAGTCATACTTTTGTGAAAGATCAAAATATCTCTTCATTTTTTTATTCTTTATTTTTTCATTCCTGCATTTCATTAGAGTATAATTGTCACATAACACTTTTACTTCTTTTCTTCCTCTCTATCCAAACAAGATAATAATTGATATTACCCTTCATTTTCCTTCCATCTTCCCTTATTTTCCATTCAAAAATCCAAACAAAGCCTAAAGCTCATCTTTGACTTTAGGGAGGGGGCACATGTATGTTTGAGAGAGAGACAGAGAAAATAGTGTTTCGAAGAGAGCCTGAGGATTAGGACGGAGCTGGTCTTGGGTCTTGGTTTCTCACACGCGCTTATATATCAGCAAAGATTACACGACGAAACCTTTTCGTCTTTTCCACATGTTTGTATTCATGATAGTCAAAGTGATGCTATAGTGCTTGACGGATTTGATAGACTACAGGTTACATAGCTCGTCGAATATATAGCATGATTTTAAAAATTGAACCAAACTGACCAATCAAACCAGTTCAATCAAAAATTTGATCATCATTTTAATTCAATTTTATTATTAAAATTAATTTTTATATGATTTAATAAAAATTAAAAAAATTTATTGAATCGATCGATTTATGAAAAGTCGATTCAACTTCTGATTTGAGACTTTTAGTTTTGATAAATAAAATAAATAATTTTTTTTTAATTTTATGTTTTAAATTTTAATTAAATTTATATTTTATTATTTTATATTATTAAATTAAAAATTAATTATGATATTATTTAGTTTGATCAAACTGATTTATCAAATCAAATCGATTAATTCGTAGTTCAAATGTCAAATATCATACCGATTTATTGTTTACTTTGATTTTTAAAACATTGATATATAGCCGTAAAGGAAAATCATCTTACAACTGAGTTTCTTATTGTCACCACATTAGTATAAAGGTGATCGGTGGTGGGATTCTTGTCTGCTTATAGAAAATGGGTCCATAGGCCATGGGCCATAGCTAAAAAGTTCAGGAAAGCATTAGGTTCAATGGGCCGGAGTTGATTTCAATAGTTATTTTACGTCTTGTTCTTAAGCACCAGAAAATAGAAACAAACATGGTTATACAAGAAATCAAAAAACTAAGCATAAAATGTTAGGACTAAAAGCAACACTGTTAGGCTTTGTTTGCTCAGGGAGTGGTGCTGGAAAGAAAATTCGTGTGAGGATTGGAATGAAGTTCTTCTCACTTGTACTAAAAGCCGTAATTGCTTACTTTCATTAAACGAAGGGACCGATGGTGGTCAAAAGACTATTCAAGTCCAACCTATAGAACCTGATGGGCCAGTTAACAGGCCAATGGGCAAGGATGATAGCTTATTCCTGAACAGCCCTCAAATGCCTTCTCAAATCAAAAAATCGAACGCGATCGAATGCCACATTTTTCTCAATATTTTTCTATCCGGCCTTGGTCTCTCCTAATACATGTCTTCAGACGAAAGATATGTACAGCAACCCCCAGACTCCTCCACGGTGGCTCCCAGGCCTCACAGCGGCCTCACAGTGGCCCATCTCCCACGACGGCTCCCATGCCCATAGCGGGCGACCTCCTCCGTGTTGGGTTTAGGCTCCCTTCCTATGTGGAGAAAACATCCAAATGTGTAAGCCCACTTTGTGTCACACTTATCTAAGTAGTGAGTCTGATTTGGTAAGAATCCCTAATCAGTGATGAGTCTGATTAGGTAAGAAGAGTCCATCTTGGTAAGAATCCCTAATCAGTGGTGAGTCTGATTAGGTAAGAATCCAATTTGATAAGAATCTCTAATCAGTGGTGAGTCTATTAGGGTATATTAGGGTTAATTTTTAAAAAAGATATAAAAGAGCCGTCATTCGAGAGAGAAGAGAAGAAGAAGCCCTTCCCATACATACTTAGAGCAGTCACCGTAAAATCGCTACTGTAGATTCGTTCACCGTTGGATCGGCTGAAATTTTGACAGTAGATTCAGGACATCTGGTTCTTCATTCTGAACGGTTGGATCGGTAAAAAAATATCTGAGGTGCGAGAAACTAGGTCGGACAGTAGCTCTATTTTTGGAGTTTGTTAAACTTCTTGGTTCTCTATTGTAAGCTTTTTAGCTTTATTGTTTGGTTGGCTGTGAGCACTCATTTGTGTTCTTGTTTGAGACTCTCTTGTACCTTATTTGATCATAGTGGAGCTATTTCTTTGGTTTGGACGACCCATGGTTTTTTACTCTTGCTTTGAGGGGTTTTCCACGTTAAAAATCTTGGTGTCTCTTGTGCGTTTGTGATATTCAATTACTGCCATATTTTTTATTATTGCTCCTCATAGATTCTTGCAAGTTGGGGGAACATATCTTCGCTGCATATTGTGATTTGTTGTTACTATGTTATTGTTTCCCCATCAGAGTGGTATCAGAGCTCTTTGGTTTGGAGCTATTTGACTTGCTTGAATGATGGAGGCAAATATAAATAAGATAGTTTGTTTGAATGGCACTAATTATCATTTGTGGAAGTGCAAAATGAAGGATTTGCTATTTGTGAAGAATTTGCATCTTCCTGTGTTTGCTACTAAGAAGCCGGATTCCAAGTCTGATGAGGAATGAAAATTTGAACATCAACAGGTTTGTGGTTTTATTCGGCAGTATGTAGAAGATAATGTTTATAATCACATTGCTAATGAGACACATGCTAGAGCCTTGTGGGAGAAGACTGAATCATTGTATGCCTCTAAATCAAGGAATAATAAATTATATTTGTTGAATTCTCTGATAAATTTGAGGTACAAGGAGGGGACTTCTATTTTAGATCACTTGAATGAATTTCAAGGGCTCCTAGATCAATTGTCAGGAATGGGTATTAAGTTTGATGATGAAGTGTTGGGACTATGGCTACTGAATACTCTACCAGAGTCTTGGGAGACATTTCGGGTTTCAATTACAAACTCAGCCCCTAATGGTATTATTACTTTGCAAATGGCAAAGGGTGGTGCTCTTAATGAGGAGATGAGAAGGAAGGCACAGGGTACTTCATCTCAGTCTGAGGTGCTTGTCACTGAAAATAGGGGGAGAAGTTAGAGAAAAGAATCAAAGGGTGGTAGAGAGAAGAGCAGAAGCAAGTCCAAGTCAAGATACAAGAATGTGGTGTGCCATTATTGTCACAAAATAGGGCACATACAGAAGAATTGTTTTCTGAGGAAAAGGGAGAACAAAAGCAAGAAGGGTAAGCAAAAGAGAAGGATCGTGATGATGATGATGATCGTGTTACCACTGCTACCGATGATGATATTATTATTCTTCATGACCATGAGTCAGTTAATCTTGTATCAGATGAGAGCATGTGGATAATTGATAGTAGCGCTATACTGCATGTTATACCAAGGAAGGAGTTCTTCACGCCTTATACTTCTGGTGACTTTGGAGTGTTAAAGATGGGTAATGATGGAGTGTCTAAGGTAATTGGTGTTGGTGATGTTTGCCTGCAAACCAACATGGGAATGCAGCTGATGCTTCGAGGAGTCAAACATGCTCCGAATGTTCGCTTTAATTTGATTTCTGTACAGATGCTTGATGATGGTGGTTATGACAATCACTTTGGTTCTAGAAAGTGGAAACTCGCCAAAGGTAACTTGGTTATGGCTAGAGGGGAGAAAATTTCTAAACTGTATTAGATAAAAGCTTTGGTTGCTAAAGACAGTGTGAATGTCGTGGATATGGAGGCATCTTTGTGGCACCGAAGGCTTAGTCATATCAATGAAAAAGGGTTGAACTGTTTAGCTAAAAAGGATGTGCTTCTAGGATTGAAGAGTGCAAAGTTGGAGAAGTGTTCTCATTGCATGGCTGGTAAACAAAACAGAGTATCCTTTAAGAAGCATCCTCCCTCAAGAAAGTCAGAGTTGCTTGAATTGGTGCATTCTGATGTTTGTGGTTCATTGAAGGTAAAATCCTTTAGTGGTGCACTTTATTTTGTTACCTTTATTGATGATTGTTCCAGGAAACTATGGGTCTATGCATTGCAAACAAAAGATCAGGTGTTGGAGAAGTTCAAACAGTTTCAGGCTTTAGTTGAGAGGCAGTCAGGCAAGAAGCTGAAATGTATTCATACTAACAATGGTGGTGAGTATTGTGGACCCTTTGATGTCTATTGCAAGTAGCAGGGTATTGCAAATGAAAAGACTCCTCCTAAAACTCCTCAGCTGAATGGTTTAGCAGAAAGAATGAATAGGATTTTGATTGAGAGAGTGAGGTGTATACTCTATGAAGCAAAATTGCCCAAATACTTTTGGGGTGAGGCACTGTACACGGCAGTGCATGTTATTAATCTTCGTCCTACAGTTGCTTTGGACAGTGAGGCGCCAGATAAAATTTGGTTTGGCAAGAATGTCAGATATGATCATTTGTGAGTCTTCGATTGCAAGGCATTTGTGCATGTTCCAAAGGATGAGAGATCCAAGTTGGATGCTAAGACGAGACAGTGCATCTTTATAGGTTATAGTCAAGATGAATTTGGTTACAGGTTTTATGATCCTATTGAGAAAAAGCTTATCAAAAGTCGTGATGTGGAGTTCATGGAAGACTAAACCATTGAAGACATTGATAAGGTGGAGAAGACTACACCTGAAAAAGGTAATAAGCTGATTGATGTTGATCCATTTCGGTTGCCTGTTCACAATCTGGATAATGCTAAGAGTAGTGTTCAACAAGATAAGCAACATGATTATGTTGATGATCAACAGCTTGGAGATGAGTTAGATATTCCAACTAATGATGCTAAAGAGGAACATGAGATGTCACAAGATGGTAATCTTAGTTATGCTCCTGAACCACTTCAAAGTCAACTCAAGAGGTCTAACAGGTAGAGACAACTATCTACAAGGTATTCGTCTGATGAGTATGTGACATTGACTGATGGGGGAGAACCTAAGTGTTTTGAAGAGGCCATTGAGAGTGAAGAAAAACAAAAGTGGTTGGATGCAATGTGAGATAAGATGCAATCTTTGCATGACAATCACACTTATGATTTGGTGAAGTTGCCTAAAGGCAAGAGGGCCTTGGAAAATTGGTGGATTTATAGGGTGAAACATGATAGTAATGCTGCATCTCCAAGGTATAAAGCCAGATTAGTGGTAAAAGGCTTCAGACAGAGGAAATGTGTTGATTTTAATGAGATTTTCTCACCTGTGGTGAAGATGTCTTCTATTAGAACCGTGTTGAGTTTGGCTGCTACTCTTGATTTGGAGGTAGATCAAATGGATGCGAAAACTGCTTTCCTTCATGGTGATTTGGAGGAAGAGATTTACATGAAGCAACATGATGGCTTTCAAGTTGAAGGCAAGAAAGACTATGTGTGTAGGTTAAGAAAGAGCCTATACGGTTCAAAGCAGGCTCCGAGGCAATGGTACAAGAAGTTTGAGTCTGTCATATGTGAGCAAGGCTACAAGAAGACTACTTCTGACCATTGTGTCTTTGTTAATAAGTTTTCTGATGATGACTTCATTATGCTGTTATTGTATGTTGATGACATGCTTATTGTTGGAAAAAATGTTTGTAGGATTGATAGGTTAAAGAAGCAGTTGGGCAAGTCATTTGCAATAAAGGACATGGGAGCTGCTAAGCAGATTCTTGGTATAAGAATCATGCGTGATAGAATGAAGAAGAAACTTTGGTTGTCACAAGAACAGTATATTGAAATGGTGCTGCAAAGATTCTAGATGGAAAATGCTAAGGCTGTAAGCACTCCTCTTGCTACTCATTTTAAGCTGAGTGCTAAACAAAGTCCTTCCAATGAAGTTGAGAAATTAGATATGGAACGGGTTCTTTATGCTTCTGCTGTGGGTAGTTTGATGTATGCAATGGTGTGCACAAGACCAGACATAGCACATGTTGTTGGTACTGTCAGTAGATTTCTGTCAAACCCAGGTAGAGAGCATTGGAATGTAGTGAAATGGATTTTAAGGTATCTTTGTGATACAACTGGTATGAGGCTTTGTTTTGGAGGTGATGAGCCTACATTGGTGGGGTACTCAGACTCAGATATGGCTGAAGACATTGATTCCAGAAAGTCCACTTCGGGCTATATGATTAAATTTGCAGGGGGAGCTGTGGCTTGGCAGTCTAAGTTGCAGAGGTGTGTAGCATTGTCAACTACAGAGGCAGAGTTCATTGCCATTACTGAAGCATGTAAGGAGTTGCTATGGGTGAAGAAATTCTTACAGGAGCTAGGCTTTGTTTAGAACCAATATCTGTTGTTTGTTGACAGTCAAAGTGCTATCCATCTTGGTAAGAATCCAACTTTCCATTCAAGGTCCAAACATATTGATGTGAGGTATCATTGGATACGTTATGTTTTGGATGCTAAGCTGTTGGAGTTGGCTAAAATTCATACTAATAATAATGGTGCTGATATGATGACTAAAGCATTACCAAGAGGGAAGTTTGAAACTTGTTGTGAGATCGTCAGTTTGGCAGTTATCTCCACATAGTTGTGAGGAGGAGATATGTTGGGTTTGGGCTCCCTTCCTATGTGGAGAAAAGGCCCAAATGTGTAAGCCCACTTTGTGTCATACTTGTCTAAGTGGTGAGTCTGATTTGGTAAGAATCCCTAATCAGTGATGAGTCTGATTAGGTAAGAGTCCATCTTGGTAAGAATCCCTAATCAGTGGTGAGTCTGATTAGGTAAGAATCCAACTTGGTAAGAATCTCTAATCAGTGGTGAGTCTATTAGGGTGATATTAGGGTTAATTTTTGAAAAAGAGAGAACAGAGCCACCATTCGAGAGAGAAGAGAAGAAGAAGCCCTTCCCATACATACTCAGAGCAGCCACCGTAAAATTGCAACTGCAGATTCATTCACCGTTGGATCGGACTGAAAGTTTGGCAGAAGGTTTGGGACATCTGGTTCTTCATTATGAACGGTTGGATCGGTGAAACAAGATCTTAGATATGAGAAATTCAGGTCGGACAGTAGCTCTATTTTTGGGGTTTGTTAAACTTCTTGGTTGTCTATTGTAAGTTTCTTAGCTTTATTGTTTGGTTGGATGTGAGCACTCATTTATGTTCTTGTTTGAGTACTCTTTTACCCTTATTTTGAGAGGTTTTCCACGTTAAAAGTATTGGTATCTCTTGTGTATTTATGAGTATTTATGATATTCAATTGCTGCCATATTTTTTGTTATTGCTTTTAATAGATTCTTACAAATTAGAAAAATATATCTCCATTACATATTATAATTTATTGTTACTGTGTTATTGTTTTCCATCACTCCGTCAACCCAGGCAGCCTCCTCCACGGCGGCTCCCAGGTCCACAGCAGCCTCACAGTGGCCCGTCTCCCACGACGGCTCCCATGCCCACAGCAGGCGTCCTCCTTCGTCCATCCTAGACGGCACCCGGCCTTAATTCACGGCGGCTCCCGAGTCCACAGCGGCCCTAGGCCTCTCCCAAGCCGTCCAGCTTCCTCTAGCCGGCCTCGTGAAACGGCAGCCGATTCCAAGACGGACAGCAGATCCTCGATGGCCTCTCCCAAGCCGTCCATCCTAGGCGGCACCAAGTGGCCTCCTCCACGGCAGTCCCCAGTCTCCCACAGCGGCAGTCTTCCACGGCAGCCCCCGACTTCCTCCACGGCGGCTAGACGGCCCCTCTCAGCCGGTCCCGTCTTCAACGGACTTTCCCAGCCGCCCGTCTTCAACGGACTCTCCCAGTTGCTCATCCTCAATGTCCACAGCGGGCTCCTCCCTCAACGACCATCGACGCCACGGCTCCATGCCATCCCAGCCATCCCTATCTTTCATGGACAGCTCTGGTCGCTACCCCCCATCTATATTCCAAGGCAGAGACCCCGTCTCTGCTCCAAGGCTCCAGGTGGCTGACGCCCGGCTGCGTCCCAGGTTCCGGCAAGAGCCACGAGCTTGGGTGGATGTTAGAAGCTTATAAGAGGCACAGCAGCAAGGCCGCCCCCCAGGCTCCCTGCCGTTCAGCTTCCTCAGCGGCCTTTTCCTGCCGTCTGATCCCATACAGCGGCTTCACGTCCAGCTCCATCCTCGACGGCCCCTCATAGCGGCAGCGGCCTGAGCCATTCTCAACGATCCCGGGCCCCCAGCTCTCTGTTCTTCAACGGCTTCACCCAGATGAGCCATAACTTGATGGCTTCTCCACGACGGCCTCCCTCCGCAGCGGCCCTCGGACTCCATGGCGATCCCCGTCCAGCCATCCAGCTTCCTCAACGGCTCTCGGTAGCCTGAGACGTCCTCAACGGATTCTCCTAAGGTGGCCACTCTCTCTCTCTCGGCTGCCCCGTCTTCAACAGCTCTCCACTAGACGGATTCGTCCGTGCCAGCCTCAACGGCCTGAGACGTCTTCGACGGCCCTTCAACCACGACTTCGAGCATCTTGGGCGCCTAAGGCTTTGTTTGGATCTTTGGAGGGGGAAGAGAAGAGAGAGTAAAAAGAAGAAAAAGGATGAAATGAAAAGGAAGGAAAAGGAATGATTGCTCTTCTTCTTGGATGAAAGGAAAAGAAAGGGTAATATCAATTATCTTATTTGGATAGAGAGAGAAAAAATAAGGGGAAGAGTTATGTGATAAGTATATCCCTTCAAAATAAGAAATAAATCGGACGAGTGAAAGAATGAAGAATAGAAAGTAAAGGGGTATTTTGGTCTTCCCAGAAAGTATGACTTAAACTTTTCTCTTTCCCAAGCTTATCCTCTGATTTGGTAGTTAACAAATTTAAGCTCGCTGAGAGAAAAAGGAGGGGAACCGGTTACTTCCATTATCTTTCCCTCTTTATTTCATCATTCTCTTAAATAAGATAACTTGTGACTTTTTACTTTCTTTTCCTTTTCCTCCCCTCTATTTTCTCACATCCAAACAGACCCTAACCCTCTGTTTGGATGGAGAGAAAACTAGGGAGGAAAGAAAACTAGTAGAGAAAATAGGAGAGAAAATGAAATTTATCTTGTTTGGATGGAGAGAAAAGTCGGGAGGAAAGAAAACTAAAGGGAAAATAGAAAGAAAAAAGTGGTGGGCCCCACATAAAAGTTTTCTCTCCGATTTCGGAAAGAAACTCAAAAGTACTTTTCATTTTTTTTTCATTCCAATATTGACCCTTCCAAAAAATAACCGATGCATTTTTTTAATCATCTATAATAAGGATATTATTGTCATTGTAAATTATCAACTTTTCTTTCCTCCTTATTTTCTTTCCTCATCCAAACAGAAGGAGAGAAAATATTTTCTCTTTAATTTTCTTTCCTTTCACTTTTCTTTCTTTCCAATTTTCTTTCTTCTCACTTTTCTTTCCATCCAAACAGAGCAAGTCCCAACTTCATAGATTATTTTCAGCTCGAGCACGTCCTAGGTTGGGGCTTAGTGAGGGGGTAAGGGACCATGTCTGTTCCTTCCACGTTGACTCAGAGAAACAAAGGGAGAGGAGGCATTACGTGCATGAGGTTGCATGCACGTAATGGGGCTTCAGCGGAGGAAAGAGAGAGACCATGAAGACTACTTGCTGCTGTCCTTATATAATTGATGACCCAGTGTGAGTCATTAACATGGTGCCAACCAGCTCAAGTCCAACACCCTTGGAGTCATCTATGAGCGTGGATTAATTGGAATGTACAAGGATTAATTGGTGTGAAGCTATGTCCTACGACTACTTATGATCTCATTCATGCTGACTCAGTGTTCACTCCCTACAAAGACAAAGGCGAGATCGATGGAAGACATTTCGCCGGAGATGGATAGGATCTTGAGGCCAGAAGGCACAGTGATCTTTAGAAATGATGGAGATTTTAGTGCTAGCAAAATTAGGAGGGTATGGCTCAGATGGACGTGGACCCTATGGACATAGGACTTTCCAAATAGTATTGAGCATGGTGGAAAGACTGTTCATCGTGATTTTCTTCTGGATTCATCAACTGCAACCACTCACTTTAACAGAATAATTAAGTGGCCATCTATCTCAGATGGGACAGTGCCTGTGGCTCTGACATGCCACTAAAAAGAAGCATCTTCATAAAGGCCCTAACAAGTGGCAGCACATTAGGTCTCGCAGAAATCAAACCTGACATTCCATCCATAAAAGTCATCAGTCATCATGACACCCCAACCACTCAGACCAGATAAGTTCCAAAATTTATGGTCCATCATGAGGCTCCACGTGACCCATTCCCACTAAAGGACAAGGCTCCAAGCTTCTCAGGTAAGTCACACAGAGAACAAAGATAAATAAATTGGATAAAGAGAGACCTCCAACCAGGTAACCCATAATAACACACGTTCATTCTTGCTCACAGGGAGCTCTTCTCTGAGCCTCTCCCTCTTTCTCTTTCGAGCTTTCTCAAGCTCACGGCTGTTGCTCAGAGCATTGACTTGAGCGTCGAAAGGTCCCCACCGAAATCTTCGGTCGCGGAATTTCTTGCAGGTTCGAAGGATGAAAAAGAAATCCTGATACTTTTTTAAAGTGATGGCTGACACTCAAGGACACCAGCTCAAAATGATCTAGCATCAACAGAACCTTTTGAAGTTTCTCATAACCATTTAGAATTTCAAACACCTACTTATCCGCATCTTACTACGAGTGATCCTCATCTCTAAGATCTACATCATCTCCATCTCACAATAAATTCGTCACTCCATCCAAGACCTTGCAACCCAAAAGGTCGTGAACCAAATGGAGGTCCACGTCCAGAACACCACGTACAAACTCTGCACTCATTGAAGGCTTGTCAAAGACTCTAGTCCACTTCCCAACGCTCACCGATCGGATTGGCTATAGCCACCGAAATCGCCCGTGCCTCCTCGTAGGCGGCCATGGTGGAGGCGCACTGGTCGTAGAAGCTATTAAAATATAATGATAGTTAATTTTTAGTATTTTATTTTATTTTATTTAGTTTGAATTGAGTTTTTAAATAATGAGCCTATCTTTTTATGCTTTGGTAGGATAGCCTTAGATGGATAAGATCATAAAAGAATTATGTTTATTCGTAAAAATAAAAAATAATATTTATATGGTGATGTCCTTAATGAAACTCAATAGATCAATTTTCTTCTTTAGAGAAAACCCTTCTTCTACTTTGATTTCTCTTCTCAAAATAATTTGTGTTGGAAACAATCCCAACAAAAATTGGTATCAGAGCCTGGTTGCAAAAGAATCTTGCAGCGTAACAAAAGATCGAAGAAACAAGAAGGAAAGAAGATCTTTTGCCTTTCTTGATTTTTATACAAGGCGATCAAGGAAGGTTGAGAAGGCTGGTGAAGAAGAGGAGGAGATTGGAGACAGCACAGTAGATCAGCATCCGTCAATAGCAAAAATCGACGTTTTTGCATCACAGGAGTTTCTTGTGAAGTCTCACGGCAGATTGAGTTCCTCGAACTCGTCCAAGACGAAGGCCCGCAGTCTTCTTCCATTTTTCCAAGGCCACTTGACGAGCAGGTGACTGTTTGACTTCCCATCCATGGTTTTTGGTACCGTTTCTTTGGTGTCTGCTTTCCAAAGAAGGCGTGAATAGGTACATCTTTTTGGTTGGTGAAAATCTTTTTAGTTGGTGAAAAAGGTGAAAAGGAAAGTCCTTGGTAGTGGGATTTGATACGTGAAGGCCAAAGATCTGTTGCCTATCCCACGAGGTGATCAACAAAGAAATAGTGAAGAAAAAATTGCTACAAAAAAATTTATGGCAACCCCAAGCAATATTGGAATGAATATCCACCAACCTTCTATTCCTATTTTTGATGGAGAAAATTATGATTATTGGAGCATTAAGATGAAGACTCTTTTTTTCATAAGAAGTATGGGATCTAGTTGAGAACGGGTACGAAGACCTAGTTAATCCAACAAATAATTAGAAGGAGCAACTGAAGGACTACAAAAAGAAGGATGCCAAAGCCCTGTTCTTCATCCAACAAGCTGTATCTGAGAAAATTTTTTCTAAAATTATTAGAGCACCGAATCAAAGGAGGCATGGAACATCTTGCAGGTGAAATTTCAAGGCAACATCAAGGTGAGAGCTATCAAACTTCAAACTCTAAGAAGAGAGTTAGATAATTTAAAAATGCAAGAAAATAAAAAATTGAAGGATTACTTCTCCAAAATTACGGAGACTGTTAATTAAATGAAGAGCTATGGTGAAACTATCACTGAGCGAAGAATATGCAAGAAAATTTTGGCTAGTTTATCTCCAAAATTTGATATAATAGTTGCAATTATTGAAGAATCTAAAGATCTTTATGAATTAAGTGTTCATGAATTGATGGGATCTCTTAAAGCTCATGAGCAAAGATTGTTTAGGCATAAAGAATCATCAATTGAAAGTGCCTTTCAATCTAAACTCAAAGTGGTTGATAAAAATTCTCAAAAAGAATCATCTAATCATGCTCCACTCAAAAGAAGTCATTTAGAGGTGAAAACCAGAGTAGAGGAAGAGGAAGAAATATGAAAGGAAGAGGTACAGAAATGCAAAGAAATAATTTTTTAAAAAGGCAATATGATAAGAGCACTCAACAAAGGTGCAATATATGTAAAAGGTCTTCTCATGCTGAAAAAGATTGTTGGTTTAGGGGATAACCCCAATGTTATAATTACAAAAAGTTTGGACATGTTCAAAAAGATTACATGTACAAAGCAAGTGAACAAGCACACTTCTCATAAGAAAATGAAGGTCAACAAAGCACGCTATATGCATATCAAACTGCAGAAGAGCAAAGTAATAATATGTGGTATCTTGACAGTGGATGCAGTAATCACATGACAGGAGACAAGTCTATTTTTGTGGATATTGACAGTTCTTCAATTCACAAGTGAAGATGAGAAATGGTGCATTAGTCCAAGCAAGAGGCAAAGGCACAATTGAAATCAATACCAAGAAAGGAAGAAAATTCATTCATGATGTTTTACTTGTTCCAGATTTGAAGCAAAATCTCTTGAGTGTTGGACAGCTAATTGGGCATGGGCATACTGGTAAGATAATGTTTGCAAGTTATATGACAGAGGGATGAAAAAGCAACTTATGACAAAAATCAAGATGGAGAAAAATAAAGTTTTCCTCTTATTTTGCACTATGCAAAGGATGTCGCATGGAAGATGGAAGTAAATGATGAGTCATGGTTATGGCACAAAAGGTTTGGGCACTTGAATTTTCAAAGCTTGAGAAGTTTATATCAAAAGAATATGGTGTATGGTCTACCAGCAATACATGACAAGAAAGAACTCTGTGAAGGATGTGCACTTGGAAAACAACATAGAGAGGCATTTTCAAAAGAGCATGTATGGAGAGCTAAAGCACCATTGGAGCTTATTCATACTGGCATATGTAGACCTATGAAAACTTCTTCTCATGCAAGTAACATCTACTTCATTATTTTTATTGATGACTATTCAAGGATGACATGGGGGTATTTTATGAGACATAAATCAAAGCATTTCTTATCTTTAAGAAGTTTAAAAATCTTGTGGAAAGACAAAGTGTGCATTATATCAAGGTGCTGAGAAGTGATAAAGGTGGTGAATACAATTCAAATGAATTTAAAAATTTTGTGAAGATGATGGTGTACAAAGACAATTGACTGTTAGCTATACACTAGAGCAAAATGGTGTTGCAGAAAGAAAGAATCGTACTATTGTTAAGATGTCTAGATCTATGCTCAAAGACAAAAGCCTTCCAAATTCTTATTGGGCAGAAGTAGTGAATACAATAATTTATCTGATAAATAGATGTCCAACAAAAGCTATTCAAAATATGACATCATTTGAAGCCTGATATGGTAGAAAGCCTTCAGTAAAGCATTTCAAAATCTTTGGATGTGTGTGTTATGCACATATTCCAAAGGAAAGGAGGCATAAACTTAATGATCTTTGTTGGATACAGCTCTAAATCAAAAGGTTACAGACTTTTCAGCTTGAAGCAAAATCAAGTGATCATAAGAAAGATGTTATTTTCAATGAAAAAGTTGCTTGGGATTGGAAGCAAAAGAAAGTTGAAGAAAATATTATTCCTCTTGATGAAGAAATCTATGATGCTCAAAATGAAGAAAATGAGTTTGAAGGTTTATCACAAACTTCTCCAAATATAAGTCCATTTTCAACTTCAAGTTCAAGTCCATCTTCAAGTTCTACTCCTATAAGAATGAGAAGGTTAAGTGACATTTATGCTTCTTGTAATTTCTGCATGATTGAGCCTAAATCTTATGAAAATGCTATGCATGAATAAGTGTGGAACAAGGCAATGCAAGAAGAAATAAATATGATTGAGAAGAACAAAACTTGGGAATTAGTGAAGAAACCAAATGATAAGGAAGTCATTGGCTTGAAGTGGATCTACAAAACAAAACACAATCCAGATGGTACTATTCAAAGATACAAAGCAAGATTAGTAGTAAAGGGATACTCTCAATTACCTGGTATTAATTATCAAGAAACTTTTGCACCTGTTGCTAGACATGATACAATTAGAACTCTTATTTCTATAGCAGCTCATAAAAGTTGGAAACTACATCAAATAGATGTAAAGTCTGCATTCTTGAATGGAGTATTAGAAGAAGAAATTTATGTTGAACAACCTCAAGGCTCTATTATCAAAGGTCAAGAAAACAAGATATACAAGTTTAAGAAAGCATTATATGGGCTGAAGCAAGCACCCAGAGCATGGTACTCTCAAATTGACACCTACTTCAATGAAAAAGGTTTTCTAAAAAGTCCAAGTGAACCAACACTTTATGTGAAGAAGCAAGGTAATAATATTCTCATTGTCTCTCTTTATGTTGATGATTTAATTATTATTGGTAACAATGAGAATATGATCTTGACTTTCAAAAATGATATGATGAAAAGATATGAAATGAATGATATGGGTTTGCTTCATTATTTTTTGGGAATTGAAATAAGTCAAAGAAAAGATGGTATATTTGTCAGTCAAAAGAAGTATGTAGAAGGCATTCTCAAGAAATTCAATATAAAAAATTGCAATAGTGTGGAAACACCTTTTGTGGTAAATGATAAGTTGATGAAAGAAGATGAAAGTGGTGAAGCCAATGCATAATTATACAGAAGCATTATTGGAAGCTTATTATATCTAACAATTACAAGACCAAATATTATGTTTGCATCAAGTTTACTTTCCAGATTTATGCAAAAGCCAAGTAATATTCACATTGGACAAGCAAAAAGAGTCTTGAGATACATCAAAGGTACTAAAGATTATGGGATCATGTATGACAGAAACAAGGATGATATTGTGAAGTTATTTGGGTTTTGTGATAGTGATTGGACTGAAAGTATTGATGACATGAAAAGCACATCAGGATATGCATTCTTTTATGGATCATGTATCATATATTGGGCATCTAAGAAGCAAGATATAGTGGCATTATCTTCTTCTGAAGCAGAATATGTTTCAACAACTTTGGCAGCACAACAAATAATTTGGTTGAGAAGAATACTTGAAGATATGGGTGAAAAGCAAGAAGAAGCTACTACTCTGCTATGTGACAATAAATCTACTATTTCTATGACAAAGAATCCTATATATCATAGCTGCACCAAGCACATCAAAATCAAGAACCATTCATTAGAGATGTGGTAGAAGAAAAAGAAATTAAAGTCAAGTATGTGAAGACTGAAGACCAAATTGCAGACATCTTCACCAAGGCACTACCCAAGGAGAAATTTATTCACTTTAGAAATCACATGGGTATCCAAGAACAACCATTAGAGGGGAGTGTTAAAATATAATGGTTGTTAGTTTTTAATATTTTATTTTATTTTATTTAGTCTAAGTTGGGTTTTTAAATAATGGGCCTATCTTTTTATGTTTTGGTAGGGTAGCCTCAGATGGATAAGATCATAAGAGGATTATGTTTATCCGTAGAAACAAGAAATAATATTTATATTGTGATGTGCTTAATAAAACACAATAGATCAATTTTCTTCTTGAGAGAAAACCCTTCTTCTACTTTGATTTCTCTTCTCAACATAATTTGTGTTGGAAACAATCCCAACAGAAGCAACGGTGGCCTCCAAATTGTTCTCCGACCACATGCCACTCGAGCCATCGCCTGACTTTGAGCTGCTGCACCCCTCGAGAAAAGAAGCCAAGCACCTGCTCCAAGTCCAACTCAACCGCTTCGAGTGTGGTGGGCTCATAATCGCAGTGACTGCACACCACAAGGTGGCCGGCGGCTGGTCCATGAGCACCTTCTTTGTTGCATGGGGGCAAACGGTTCCTGGAATGCCCATCGACCGCCTTCCGGTCTGCGATCAATCTTGGCTCCAGCCCCGGTGCCCATCGAATCCCGAGTTCCAACGCTGGGGCATTGGTTTCGTGCCCACCCCGCCAAATCGAGGGTTTCCCTGTGAATATCGAGTTGATGTTGATCCTTGCTGCGCTACTCTTTGGTACATCATAACTTCGAAGCTGAAGGCAAACATGAAAGAGAAGTATACCACCCTTGAGACTCTCCTCCGCCATGTTTGGAGGAAGATATAACAATTGCCCGTGGGCTCGATTAGGGGTGGCAATTTTTGACACGACATGATAACTCGACACGAACACGACACGAATTAAATGGGTTTGGGTTGACTATTTTTTGGTACAAACCTGTGTATGACACGACCCGTCAACATGAAATTTAAATAGGTCGTGTTTGGGTTGATGTGTTTTCAACCCAACCAAAACATGACACGACCCGGATACGACACAACACGACACGATTGCCACCCCTAGTGGTTGTAGGGGTGGCAATTTTTGACACGACACGATAACTCGACACGAACACGACACGAATTAAATGGGTTTGGGTTGACTATTTTTTGGTACAAACCCGTGTATGACACGACCCATCAACATGAAATTTAAATGAGTCATGTTTGGGTTGATGTGTTTTCAACCCGACCAAAACATGACACGACCCGGATACGACACAACACGACACGATTGCTACCCCTAGGCTCGATGACAGTGAGAACACCGAGATGCAGTTTGCAGTGAATAGCAGACTAGCTATATATATATATATATATATATGAAGCCAGCAGCTCCGAGTGAATTTTTTGGTAATTTGGCCGTCGATGCCAGTATCACCGCGAGTGAAGCAACTAATCGAGGGAGGTCTTTAACAGCTGTAGTTTCAGCATAAAATAAAAAAATAAAATTTTAATTTTAATTTTTTTATTTTAAAATCATACTTATTTATTCAATCATACGTTACCCATACATAATTAATTACATTTGACTGAACTCAAAAAATTACCAGACTTACTAATAAAATACTAATCGATAATAATAAAAAAATTAAATTTTAACACTCCTTAATTCCTTATTGTGACATTCAATAATTTTTTAAAGTACTGGATCTTGTCTCTTGAAAGTGCTTTAGTAAAAATATCTGCAACTTGATCATTGGAGCTGCAATATTTGATTTGAATCTTCTTCTTCTCTGCTGCATCTTTAATGAAGTGATGCTTGATAGCAATGTGTTTTGTACGGCTATGATTAACTGGATTCTTAGTTATATAATAATTATTGATTTATTATCACACAAGATTGAAGTAGCTTCTCCTTGCTTTTTACCAACATTCTTCAAAATATGCTTTAACCATATTGCTTATGAAGCTAACAAGGATGCTGAAATATATTCAGTCTCGACTGATGATTGTGCCACTATTTGTTGTTTCTTAAAAGCCCAAGCAACTGCTTCTGAACCAAGAGAAAAAATATACCCTGAAGTATGATCTCATATCATCAATACATCCATCCTAATCATTGTCACAAAATCCCAATAACTTTGCATCAATATTCTTCTCATACCAAACATCAAAATTAATAGTACATTGGATGTATCTTAATACTCTCTTAGCAGCCCCAAAATGAATTTGACTAGGTTTGTGCATAAACCTAGATAACAAGTTTGTTGCATACATAATATTGGGTCTAGTAGTTATCAAATATAATAAACTTTCAATGAAGCTTCTATAGAGTGATGCATTCACTTCTTTACTTAGCTTGTCATTCATAACCAATGAAGTACAAACTAATTTAATTTTTAAGAAGAGTTTTCGTATACTTCTTTTAGAAAATAAATACATCTTCTTCTTGATAAATTTTAATACCTAAGAATTGATATAATAAATCCAAGTCACTCATTTCATATTTTTGCTTCATCTTCATTTTAAAGTTAACAATCATTCTTTCATCATTAATCACCATATCATCAACATAGAGAGAAATAATAAAAATGTCATATGTACATTGCTTCTTAATATATAATGTTGGCTCATTCTTACTTCTTTAAAAACCTTAGTTATTGAAATAGGCATCAATCTCACTATACCAAGTTCGGAGTGCTTATTTGAGGCCATATAAAGCCTTTTTTAGTTTGTAAACTTTTTTTTTCTTCTTTATTTACTACAAAGTCTTGAGGTTGCTCTATATAAACCTCCTTTTTTAGAGTACCATTCAAGAACGCTAATTTTACATTAAGTTAATGCAATAACTAGCCATTTTAGCTGTCAAGACAATAAAAACTCTAATTATATTATGCCGAGCCACTGGAGCAAATGTTTCTTCAAAGTTAATTTCAGATTGTTGAGAATACCCTTTAGCTAGCTACAAGCCTTGCTTTGTTCTTTTGGATCCAACCATCTAGATTGACTTTTATTTTATAGATCTACTTCATACCAATCATTTCTTTGTCTTTTGAGCTTTCAACTAAATTTCAAGTTTTGTTCTTTTCAATCATATTAATTTCTTTTTCCATAGCTTTTTTCTAAGTCTCTTCTTTGATTGCTTTTGGCTCAACAACACAAAAATCGCAACTGGCATATATATCACTAAGGCTTTTCATTTTTCTTGGAGGTGTACTTGATGATGAATATTTAGAGCTTGATGATAAACTTGGACAGTTTATAGAGACATTAGTGATGAATCTTCATGAACATCATCTTTACATTCTTGAATTTTAGGTGTTTTATTAAGAATAATGGTCTGACCTTAGATTTTCTTCTCTTTTCAATCCTATGTATCCTTCTTATTAAAAATAACATCTCTACTTATATTCAACTTATTTCTCTTCAAGCTGAAAAGTCTATAGCCCTTTCATTTTGAGCTATAACCCATAAAAATGCATTTCTCACTAGTCTTATCAAGCTTGTGTTTAACATTCTTTGAAACATGAGCAAAACAAATACATCCAAAAACCTTTAAGTAATTCATTGATGGCTTCTTTCCACTTTAAGCTTCAATTAGAGTCTGATTAATCACTGCTTTTATTTAGCAACTATTCAACAAATAAACTGTAGTAGAAACTACTTCACCCCAAAAAGATAAAGGCAGTCTCTTCTCATAAAGCATTGCTTTTGACATATCCATAATGATTTTACTCTTTCTTTTCGCCACCATATTTTGCTATAGAGTGTATCCAACTATTAGCTATCTATTTAAGCCAATATATTTATAAAAATTATCAAATTCATTTGAATTATGCTCACTACCTCTATCACCTCTCAACGCTTTAATCAAATATCTGCTTTGCCTCTAAATAAAATGCTAAAATATTTTAAGATACTAAACATATCTGCTTTTTGCCTCATAAAATATATCCATGTCATTTTAGAGAAGTTGAAGGTTAGGAAGTATTTGTTACCTCTATGAGATGGTATTGACATAGGATCATATACATCAGTGTGAACAAGCTCCAATAGTACTCTAGCTCTCCATGCTTCTCTTTTGGAAATGCTTCTTGGTGTTGCTTCTCAAGAGCACAACTTTCATAAACTTCTTTTAATTCTTATATAGATGGTAGCCCATATTCCATATTCTTTTACTGAAGATTCTTCAAGTTTTAAAAATTCAAATGCCTAAATCTTCTATGCCATAACCATGAGTCACCAATCATATTCATCTCAAAGCTACATCATTCTTGTAGGAGAAAGTGATCAGAGAAAAACTTCTATGTTTCTTCATCTTGCTCTTTGCTACAGCTTGATTTCTTTTATCAAAAATTTTGCAAAAGTTTTATTCAAAGTGAATCAAGTATCCATGGTTTACAAGTTGCCCAACACTTAGCAAGTTTTGCTTCAGTTTGGAACTAGCAGCGGATGTATCTTATTCCCTTCTTTGTTTCTGTAGCAATTATATCCTTTTTTTTTCTTAAACTAAGGCATCAGGGCTCATCTTTACTTGAGAATTAGAAGTTGAATCAATCTTCAAAAAATTTCTTTCATTGCTAGTCATATGATTACTACACCCACTATCAAGAAATCAAACATCATACTTTCGCTCTGTAGCTACTGACAAGCATAGAACATATTGGCTTCACCTTTTTTTTTAAAGTAAAATGTGCTTGTTAATTTTTCTTCAAGTAGCAATTTTTTTGGACATGACCAAACTTTTTACAATTATGGAATTAAGGCTTTTCTTGAAACCAACAATCTTTCTCTATATGACTTCTTCTTTGACAGATTCTATATTTTTATTGAGTTAACTTCTCATTATTGTGCCATGTAAAGTTGCTTCTTCCTCTTCCTCTTCCTCTTGAATTGCTTCTACCTCTTCCTCTTGTATATCTTCCACCTGTTAAAGACTCTTCTTTAGAGTCTTTGTCATGAGATCTTAAATTAACTTTGAGATTAAATTGAAAAACACAATCAATTGATTTTTTAGAATGCCTATTTGACCTTTGCTCAAATGCTTTAATTGATCTCATCAACTCTTCAACACTCAAAAATTCAAGATCTTTAGTTTTTTCAATAACAAATAATGGGGTCATATTTTTCATGCAAGCTGATAAGAATTTTTTCAATAATTCTCTGATCAGAAATAGTATCCTCATATATCTTCATTTGATTCACAACCTCCATAACTCTAGTGAAAAGATCCTTCAATAACTCCATTTCTTTCATCTTTAAATTTTCAAAATCTCTTCGCAAAGTTTGAAGCTTTACTATTTTTACCTTGGAAGTGCCTCTATACTCCTTTTGAAGAATATTCCAAGCCTCTTTTGCTCTTGTTGCATTGATAATTCTTTAAAAAGTTATATCGACAACTCTTGTTGAGTCAAAACTAGAGCCTTTGCATCTTTCTTCCTTTGATCCTTCAATTGTTTCTTTTAGGCATTACTCAAAGCAATTGTATCCTTTTGTTTATTATACTCATCTTTCACATACTCCCAAAGATCATATATATGATAAAAAAATTGTTTTCATCTTTACAAACTAGAAATCCTAGTTTTCTCTATCAAAAATGGAAACTTGTGATTGTTGAGCACTTACAGCTTAATTACTTGAACTCGCCATCTCTAAAACTTTAGATTTTTTGGAGGTATCCTCACTTAAGCTTTTCGTTGAGCACCTTGAGAGCGTGGAAAAACTGCTTGAAAGTATCCTTACTTAAACCTTTCGTCGAACACCTTGAGAGCATAGAAAGACTACTTGGACTAAGTTGGGCTTCAACCTTCTCCTTTTCTCATTCTTTCCTTTTTTTCTCAAAAATCAGGCTCGTCAACTACACTCGAAAGTGGGATCTTCTTAGATACCGCAAGCCTGCGATCTTCTATCCCTTTTTTATCTCGATCCTTTTGAAGTTTTGGCAAACACGGAACAGAAGCACCGCATTGCAATGAGAAGGAAGAGATAAGAAAGAGATTTTAGCGGTGGAAAATCGATTTCAGCAAAGGAGAATCGTCGACGATGCTCTTATACTAGTTTGATGGCTGTAATTTTAGCCTATAGTTTTTCTCAAAAGAAAGGTAAAAAGAAGTAAAAAATTAAAATTAAAATTTATTGTTTTAAAATCATTTTTATCTATTCAACCATATGTTATCCACACACAACTAACAATATTTGACTTGACCCAACAAACTAATACCAGACTTACTAATAAAATACTTATCAATAATAATAAGAAATTAAATTTTAACAGTGTTACAAAAGCTGCTAGACCAATTTATGAAGCAGCTGTTAGTGTAGACAGTCGCTTTATACAGTCCTTTGTAGACTTTGGGGCCATGTACAAGGATGAAGACCTTGTCGTCCTCATTTAATTGTATGGGAACGTGTTATCGCCCATCGTGGACGTTGTTGGCTGACCTGGCACTAGGTGTCAGGTCATGAGTCCACCCAAAACCCCAGCTGCCATGGCTTCTTTCCGAAGTAGTGATTAGTGAAGAGAGAAGAAAGACAGAGAGAAGCCTGCGCTTTCCTTCCCACTCCAACAAACCCCCGATATACCTCCTTCCTCTTCGACACCATGGCATAGGAGTGTGGACACACCGGAGACTCTTGTAGCCTCCACCATCCGACGATCTACCGCTTTCGCAGCCAGCCAAACGAGGTATGTCCTCCCTCCATTTCATGGTTGATAAATGGTATCAGATCCACCTCGCCGTCGTCGCTACTTTCATGCTGGTGCTTGGCGAGGGAGAGCAGAGGAACAGGTTGCGAGAAATGGCCACCACCACCTGCCCCTCGCTGCGGTTATTGGTGCAGCGTCAAAAAAAAAATGAAAACAAAAATAAAAAAGGGGCATCGGTCCCCGAATGGTTATTGGCATTGCTTCTGCGCCAAAGGGCCGAGGATGCCACAGCCACCGCCGCATCAGTGGCGAGCATGAGCAGCATAGCCGAGCTCATGGAGGGGTCATCGGGCCCTCTCCGATGGCCGATGCCACCTTGCTCGTTGATGGAGTGCCTCCCGACTGACCTCCCAACTGCCGAAGGGCAGGGATGGCCTCTCGCATCGCTGTTGCACGCGCGGCGAATGCAAACAAAGCCGCCGAATTTATGAATGACATCATCCATAAATTCGATGAACGAAGCCATGCGATGATGTCACTGCCCCATAGTCTCCGCGTCGTAGCAGATATGTGCATATGCTGCTGATTTCGTGGCACTTTACTTGTCCGATAATGTGTCATGTTGACACAAATTGATTGTCGACGTGCCACTGGGTCCAGCTGGCATAGTAGCCTGCATGGCAATCCACATGTCGATGGTGATGGGGCATGCTGTGGCAGCGATGCTGACATACATGGGACTCAGCTGATGTGATGGCCTGCATGGTGGTTCACGTGTTGGGTTTCAGCTGACGTGGCATGTCACATAAGTTTTTTTTTTTTTTCGGTTCTATGGGTTTAATGTTATAAAAGAAATTCAAAAAATTACAAAAAAAATTAGCAAAAACTACAAAAAATTATATAAAATTTGATAAAACTATAAAAAATTTATTAAAAGTTTTCTAGATATGACATAGTTATTTATGCTTCGTGCATGAATACTATTGATGCCATACTATGTATATTCTTCCTATAAATATTTTTCTGATTGCATAATTATTTATTTTTAATATATAAATATAATTTATGCATATTTTTGCATATTATTTATGCTAATATAATTATTTATGCTTAGCGCATAAGGGATATCTATGTCATGTGCTATATATTTTTTGCTAGCATGGTTAATTATGTTGTGTATAAGTAATATGTATGATGAATTTTGTCTTTGGTTGACATGAAATATATGCTTAATGTAGCATATGAGTTTGATGCAACCTATGCTGGATATGTAGTTTTGTTTCAAATAATGATGGTTTTGTGGACAACAAAAATGTGTTTTATAAAAGTATTGAGTTCTATGTTCCATCTTATTAAATGAGTAATGATTATGAGCTTAGCAAAATTTTTATCTTATTTATGAGTTTGAATATTTAAAATTTAATTATTTTTTTTATACTAATATACACTGATTATGTATCTAATGTCCAAAATTTGCTTGATTGAAGCAGTGATGGCCTCCAGAGGCGAGAAGCTATATGGACAGAATTATGACATGTGGCATCGAAAGATCCAATATCTGCTGAATGAACTAGAAGTCTTGGAAATCCTAATATCCAGTATGACAGTAACAGAGCCTGGCACTCTACACAGCATCGTAGTGATCAAAAAATCGATGAGACTTGAGTGAAGAAGGATTGTTGTGCGCGCTTTACTATGCTGAGCAATATGCATAACGATCTGATTGAAGATTTTTTGAGGGTTTTTCGATCGCCCAAGTTATGTTGAGCCAACTCAAGATAAAATATGGACAAACCTCGACAATGAGGCTATGTACCTTGAACCTGAAATTTATGCAGTACACAAAGGATCCCTATCATTCAATGTTCGACCACCTTCGTGCGATAGGGAACATAATTAGGAATATGAGGAATCTAGGGTTGATCTTACCGATGAGCAGCAGGTCTTTACAGTGATTCATTCATTGTCCAATCCTTAATGGAGCCAAATGAAGCTTTTGATGACTCATAGCGAGCACATCAATACTTTTTAGAACATATCTCGTAATCTTGAGCTGGAGGTAGAACATGTTGAGACTTTCCACTCCTCGACCTATGTGGCCCACTTGGATCTTCGAGGCTTAAAAGTAGAAAGAAGGGTAAAGCATGTGATAGGGGTGGATAGGGATTTAGAGAAAAGAAAACAACCAAACCAAAAAGAGGCCAACAAAGGGGCAAGAAAAATGTGAAAATAATAAATGCTACAACTATGGAGTAAAATGCCACTTTGCTTGTGATTGCACTGAAGCAAAGAAGGTATACTCCACAATAAGCTCTTTTAATGTTTGTTCGTATGCATTAGTTACTGACAGATACGGGAGCGAACAAACACATAGTGCAAGATCAAGCTGGTTTTATGGATTTTTACCAGATTTTAGCAGACACTAAGTATGTTGTTCTTGGGAATCGTCTACGTGAGCAAGTGTTGTGAGTAGAAGCATATCGCATTAGATTGTGCGGTGAATATGTGTTGCTCCTACATAATGCTTTATATGTCCTAACAACCCGGTGTAATCTATGTTCTATTCTTGCCTTGTTGGCCTTTAGCTATACTTTTTGTCTTTTTGAGGATCGGATGTTTGTGTATATGGATGGTGTATTGTTCTTTTGTGGATACTTATCATAAAGTTTTTTAGACTTAATATTGATTTGTGTGACCCTTACTCCTCGTTTGCTTGTGCTTCTATTCTGGAATATGATGATTCTTCAATATGGCATATCAGATTTGATCATGTGGGCCAAGATTCGATGGCACGAATAACTAGAGAAGGGCTATTGGGCCCTCTCAACATAATAAGTCTCCCTATGTATGAGTCTTATTTAGTAGGAAAGGCATCAAAGAAGCCTTTTGGTAAGGCTTTTAGGGCTTCTCAACCATTAGAACTAGTACACTTGGATATATATGAACCGAGGAGTGTTAGAGCTTGCCATGACACCTCTTATTTTCTTACATTCATAAATGATTATTCATAATTTGGGTATGTGTACCTAATCTTTCATCACTATGAAGTGTTGGACTATTTCAAACACCTTTTAGCTAAAGTTAAAAATTAGAAGAAGAGGACTTTAAAGACTCCTCGGACTGATAGATGCTACGAATATCTATATGAGTATTTTTAAAGGCTCTATGAAGAAAACGAGATACGCAGGCAGCTTACCCTTCCTAAAATGCCGTAGCAAAATGGGGTTATAAAGAATCACAATAGGACTTTAATAGATGTAATTAGGTCGATGATGGCATAAGCAAATCTTCCAATTAGCTTCTGAGGTGATGCACCGTTGACTACTACCTACTTCATTAACCACGTATGCAGTAAATTGGTGCCCTCTACTCTATATGAGTTATTGTATGGTGTGAGATCTTGTGGATCATTTGCACCCTTGGGCCTCAACAGGATATGTTCATAATACCTTCCATATATTGGAAAAGGTGGGTCCTAAGGCCAGCAAAAAGGTGTTTATCAAGTACCTTGAGAGTTCTAAGGGTTACATAATGTACGATGAATATTTTGATGAAGAAGTGACTAAAGTGGAGTCCAAACATATGGAGTTCATAAAAAATAAATTCTCAAGCATTTGTGAGATTAAGAAGGACCTGACCCTATATAAGTTACAAGAGGAATCTCTTACTATCTCTGGCAAGGGAGAGGCATTACAACCTGTTTCAAGGATTGACATGAATAGTGAAAGTGCTGGGCTCAGTGGAACTGGCACACTAGACAATGGGAACGCACAAGCTGAGCCTAGTGGGAGCTCGCTTATAATGGTTAATGCACCATCAGAGGATAGTCCTCAAAGTTTAGATCTATAGTTATAGAGAAGCAAATGTAGAATTATTTCACATTGATATTTTGAGATTGAAGCGAATGTGTTTCTCTGCACTTTGTTGGATCCAGATAAGCCAGCTTTTGTTGATGAGGCACTCGCTTCACCTACTCATAGTGAGTGATAAGCTATTTTGGAGGACGAGATGGAGTCGATGGCCAAAAACCATGTGTAGAACCTGATAGACCTTTCATTTGGATGCAAATCTGTAGAAAATAAGTGGGTCCTAAAGATAAAGCGTAAGCCTAATGGATCAATTAATAAGTATAAAGCCTAACTTATGGCAAAGGGCTATACCTAGTTGGAAGGTATAGATTATAAGGAGACTTTTTCTTCTGTGGTAAGATTTGTCTTTATTTGCCAGATCCTAGCTATTGTAGCCCATTTGGATTTAAAGCTACAGTAGATGGATGTCAAGATATTGTTCCTTAATGAAAGCTTAGATGAAGAGATTTACATGGATCAACCTTTGAACTTTGTGGCCAAAGAAAATGAGGGCAAAGTGTGCCGCCTTTGAAAATATATATGGTCTCCAGTAATCATCTAAGCATTGGTACCTCAAGTTTCACGAAGCAATTACATTAATTGGCTTAGACATGATTGAGGAGGATCACTATGTGTATATTATAAAATCAGATATTGGGATTTTGATTTTAGCATTGTATGTGGATGATTTCTTAACAGTTGAGAGTTTTATAGGGGTGATCAATACCGCTAAAGAGTGGCTATCCTCTATCTTTGAGATGAAGGACATGGATGAGGTAAATTTTATACTAAGAATGAGGATCCTAAGGAATCATTCTAAGATATTTCTTGGTTTATCTCAAGGAACTTATATTGAAAAAATCTTGGAATGATTCTGAATTGGAACAATTTGAGACCCATTAATACTTCAATAAATAAATGTTGTACTTTGAATATTGATCAGTGCCTTAGAACATACGAGTAAAGAGAAAAGATGAGTAGGATCCCCTATGCGAGTACTGTGGAAAGCTTGATGTATGTTATATTGTGTACTCATCCTAACATTAGCTTTGCAATAGGCTTGGTTAGTGGATATCAAATCAGTCTAAGATCTGCTCATTGGGAAGTAGTAAAAAGGATCTTCTGTTACCTTTGTAATACTTCTAGTCTCGCCCTATGTTATCAAAGAGGGGACTTGAGATTAAAGTATTTTTGTAACTTTGATTAAGCTGGTGATAGAGACGAGTGTAGATCCACTTTATGATATATGTTCACCTTTGAAAGTGGACTGTCTCTGGGTGTGGTGAAAAATAAAGCTGCACTGCCCTATCCACTATGGAAACCAAATATATTACTTGATCAGCTATTGTCTAGGAGGCCATGTAGCTGAGAAGGTTCTTGAAACGACTCGAGATATCAACTAGTACTCATAAGGCTATTCAGATAAGTTCTGATAGTATGACGACATTGTAATATGCTAAAGATCTTAAATACTATGATAGGACTAAGCATATTAATATTAGATATCATTTTATTCTAGACATGATCAAGTAAGGAGAGGTTACCCTTAGGCATATTCCTACTATAGCAAGATGTTTGCTAACCTGTTGACTAAGCCCATTACTAAAGATATGTTCTAAGCTCATATGAGAAGTCTGGATTTGTGTTTTGTTTGACAGACAAGGATTGTATGGACATTATTGACCATGTACTATAGTTTATATTGAAATGAAATGTTTATTTTCATTGTTATTGTGATGAGTTCATATTGGTAGGGATATATGTATATAAATGTCACAAGCTTAGATCAGCCCACTGACATAGATAATCATCCTAGCACTTTAAAGTGAGCAGGATGAGACTAAAATAGACATAGATACTTTAGTAGCGATATTATAGGAATGCATGTGTTGTATGGAGCATGAAGAGATGCATGGATTGCATAAGGTACTATATGAGTTGCAAATTGCATGAGTTGCAGGTTGCATGAGTTGTAAAATGATTTTATTACATTGAGCTATATAAATTATAAAGAAAATTGCCTCAGTTTGGACTAAAATGAGACTCAAGAGAGATGGATATGGGATATGTGTATTGGTATGTCCGCAAATCCATGCCAAACCTGCTATAGCTGAGCTAAGAGCATATGTGTGTCTCGAGTTAGAAAATTTTATGATGTTTGGACCCGTGTTCCTATGGTGTTTGAGTTTGAGATGGCCCATTAAGTGGGAGATCCACCGTAGCATACATTGTGTTGTGTTGGCCCAGATGGCAACCTAAGGGGGGGGTAAATTGGGTTCTTTAAAAAATTTTACACTTAAAGCCAATTAATGTGCACAAGTGAAGTGATGCAATAAATGCTGAACACGATATAAAAGAGAGAAAGAAAGAGAAAGATAAGCATGATAAACACAAAAGGTTTATAGTGGTTCGGTGTTAGCCACACCTACGTCCACTCCCAAGCAACACTTGGGTCCAAACTATAATCACCATGATTACAGCTAAGTTGTTTTGCAAGATCACAACTCGAACTTGTTGTTTTACACCGGGGTCACAATGAACCCAGCTGGTTTTCACAGGTTTACCAGCACAAAACCTAACTCAAGCTAATCTTAGCATACCCGCGGTCAACTACCTCAACTAATTCAATCCCCCTGATTGAATTAGAAAACAAACAATTCAAATATATCTTCACAGCAATTAAAAGCTCCTCAAATGAGCAAATATGCAAAGTAAGTAAAATAACATTAGAAGAGCCTGATTTGAAGCAAAGTGAAGTTGAGCTTTTCTTCTTTTCTTCTTTTTCTCTCCTCTTCTGAAAGAACTATCAAAGCTTGAACTCCGATTGTTGAAAAGACTCGGTGAAGAGAAGCTTGAAAATTTAGGGCACTTGCTCTTTTTCTTCAAATCAGTGGAAATCCTTAGGATTTGATCTTGAAAGGTTGTTGGATTTCTCTTCTATCTTTTTTCAACAGATGGGCTTGGACACTGAGATTTTCCTCTTTAAAACTTCTTGATTTCTCTCTTTTTCTTTTCATTTTTCTTTCTTTTCTCTCGTTCTCTGTTTTTGAATGGACGAAGCACCTTTTTATAATCCTTCTTAATCCAAGATTAGGTGAAAAATAGCTGTTGAAATGTACTTGGATTACATCCTCACGCAAAGAAATAGATCTGTTCGAGGGTAGGTGTAAAAATATCTTACCGTTAGAGCTGATTCTAACAAATTTGAAAATCGACTCTGACAGGTTGGAGTTGGCTTCAACTTTTCAGGTGTCGGCTCTAAGTTGGGTTTCCAAAAATAGTAATAAGAATTCCGTCGTGGAGTCAGCTTCGAGATTCTGTGGTGTCGGTTCAACGCGAGCTGGAGCCGGCTCTAATCTCTTGGGGTGTCAGCTCTAACAGTGTCCCGAAAATGTAGTCTCTGTTTCTCAGGTTAAAGTCGGCTCTAAATTTTTAGGTGTCGACTCTAAAATCTGAAGTAGAAAACAGTTCTTTGTATCTCAGGTTAGAGTCAGCTCTAACTTTCCAGGTGACAACTCTAAACCGTGCCAAAAGTTTCAAAATGTTCGGATACGCTCTGGAGTCAGCTCCAAGTTCTGAACTTTGACATATTCCATTAAAAAACTGATTCAAACTTAATTTTATATAATATTTGAATACTTAACATTTCTAAATTCTTGAAACACTTGTTAATGTCAATAGTATCATAAGAAATATACTCATGGCTTTTGTTAATCATCAAAATCAATAAGTGAGTCAACAATCTCCCCCTTTTTGATGATGATAAAAACATTGAGTATATGCATAATTAATCAATGCATAATCATCAAAATATGTAAATTCAAGGTTAATCTCCCCCTTAATGAGGTAGCTCCCCCTATGTGTGTGCATATAATAATTAATTTTCAGTTCATTTAAATTCCATGCATATTCATTCCATTTAACATTAATTTCATTAACATCATAGCTCCATGCATATACGTATACAAACATTCTTTCTCCCCCTTTTTTGTTATCAACAAAAAGGTTAAGAAGGAAATGCTTAAATCAACAAACACAAGAATTAAGTAACTCAAAGTTCAAAATTCAAGTAATAAGATTGACTTTATATAGCATTCATTGAGTACAAAGTCATTACATCAAAATATTCAAAATACATCACTACATCATTCATATAATGTTCACTTAGTCACTTCAAAATACATCAAAGCATCAAAATACATCATTTGTCCTAATTACAAACTAAAGTTCAAAAGAAAGCTTGAATTTGACTAAATTGGATAAGAGTTGGATTGGCTTGGCTTGAATCATCTTAAAATCCTTTTAAGTTCTTCTAAGATTTGTCCCATCCCTTTTTCTTGGATCTTCATAAAATCATTCAACATTCTTTCAACCAAAACGTCAGCAATTGTAACTTTCTCCTGAAGTTCTGCATTGCATTTAGAGTAGATGTCTGAGTCACCTCCTATGTCCTTGATTTTATCAAATATCAGTCTTAGGTCTTTCTTCAAGGTAACTGAGGATGAGCTTAGTGATGACTCAATCGCACTAATTTTATCTTCCAATGAATAGAAAAGCTGCCTTATTCCCAAGAGTTGACGTTCAACTTCATTCTTCATCTTGATTTCATGATATGTAAATAGGGATTTAAGCTGTTCTAACTGTCTCTCAAAAAATCTAGAAGAACCTTGAGCAAAAGTTGTAGGGGCTGGAGCTGGTGCTGCTAGAGGTGCTGAGCTGCTGGGACCTTGTGAAGAGTGCCTCACTGATGGTCCTGCCTCTGAGGGACCAGAAGCAACAGTCTCCACCTCAGCTGCCTTATCATCCATATGCCCTTTTCTCTCCCAATGGCCATTAACTTTCACAAAACCCATACAGTGCAAGGTAGCACTAATGTAGTAGTCCGTATGTCTAAGACTCTTCATAGGCTCATTGTCTGATAAGATCACGCCCTGACTTTGAAATGCCATTGTTAAAATCATTCCATAAGGCAATGTAGATCTTTTCTTACTATCTGCCTCGGCCATGTATCCAATCATCATGCCAGCTATGTTTATGGGTTGTCCAGTCACAATGCAATCCATGACAACTATGTCTCTCTCGGATACATATTCAAACCTTCCAATCTTAGAAAATAGGACTCTACTGCATATATTATGCAAAAGCCTTAGTTCTAAGGGTAATTGATTTGCCCTAACTTCCTTAAAATCTGTCATCACTCTACCAAGAATCCTAGATAGAGCTTCACCTCCCTCACTGTGAGAGTTAGCAATCAAACCAACAACAGGTATTTCCAATAAATTTTCTAAAATTTTTGAAGTCAAATGAATTCTCATTCCTCTAACATAGCTAATAATACCTTCATCTCCTCTTGTCAAATTATGATAAAAATCCTTTACTAGAGCTGGGTAGGTAGGAACATCCAAAGAACATACCTTTTCCCACCCCATCTCCTTGAGTTGTCTACCTAGGGTGAATCCTTCCACTTTAAAGAAACCAAAATCAACTATTCTTCTCATTTTGATAACCTTTTTGGCTAGGAGATCTATCTGGGGAGAGGATGGACCAGGAATAGCACTTGGAGTAGAGGATGATGAGGTAGAAGTCGAGCTAGGCGACGGTTGTCTTGTCGGATGCCTCGCCGTTCTTCTTCCCGTCGTCACTGTTGCTCTAAGGACTGATGCGCGGTGCTTGGGTGCCATTGAATGCTAGGAAATGATGAATTAGAGGGATTCTTAGTTTTTGGGAGGAGTGGAGAAGGTTTGGGAACATATTGGAGTCGATTTGAAACGAAGAGGTGTCAACTCTACCCTAATAAAGTCAAACTGGGACCACAAGGTGTTGGCTCCAGCAAAGTGAGGTATCGACTCCAAGTCGCTAACACAGTCAGCGCCCAAAATAGAGTCGGTTCCGTAAAGGCAAGTATCGACTCCAAAGTCACAGACAGAGAGCAACACAGACACGTGTCAACTCCACCAACAGTGGTGTCGACTCTAAGACAGTTTCAGTGAAAAACTGAGAGTTTCAAAAAATATGAAACTTATCAAAATAATCATTAAATTTTGAATAAATCTTCTTTAGAATGTGGTGAATCAAAGGGTTCGAATATCTAGATAAGTTTTCCTTAGAATCACAAAAAGGTTTTCAAGAAAATGATTGAATTCTAGATAGTCATTCATAGGAGATTTAAAATTATTTTGATGGATTACAGACTCCTAATTCTCCTCTAAGATAACAAAATCTATCTTCACTTAAGGGTTTTGTAAATATGTCAGCTAATTGTTCATCAGTACATACATAATCAAGACGGACATCATTATTGGCTACATGTTCTCTAATAAAATGATGTCATATTTCTATGTGTTTAGTTCTTGAATGTTGAATAGGATTTTTAGTTAAATTTATTGCACTAGTGTTATCACATCTAATTGAAATTTTATCAAGTGTTACACCATAATCTTCAAGTTATCGCTTAATCTAAAGAATTTGAGCAATGTCCAAAATTTGCTTGATTGAAGCAGTGATGGCCTCCAGAGGCGAGAAGCTATATGGACAGAATTATGACATGTGGCATCGAAAGATCCAATATCTGCTAAATGAACTAGAAGTCTTGGAAATCCTAACATCCAGTATGATAGCAATAGAGCCTGGCACTCTGCACAGCATCGTAGTGATCAAAAAATCGATGAGACTTGGGTGAAGAAGGATTGTTGTGCGTGCTTTACTATGCTGAGCAATATGCATAACGATCTGATTGAAGTTTTTTTGAGGGTTTTTCGATCGCCCAAGCTATGTTGAGCCAACTCAAGATAAAATATGGACAAACCTCGACAATGAGGCTATGTACCTTGAACCTGAAATTTATGCAGTACACAAAGGATCCCTATCATTCAATGTTCGACCACCTTCGTGCGATAGGGAACATAATTAGGAATATGAGGAATCTAGGGTTGATCTTACTGATGAGCAACAGGTCTTTATAGTGATTCATTCATTGTCCAATCCTTAATGGAGCCAGATGAAGCTTTTGATGACTCATAGCGAGCACATCTATACTTTTGAAACATATCTCATAATCTTGAGCTAGAGGTAGAACATGCTGAGACTTTCCACTCCTCGACCTATGTGGCCCACTCTGGATCTTCGAGGCTTAAAAGTAGAAAGAAGGGTAAAGTAGGTGATAGGGGTAGATAGGGATTTAGAGAAAAGAAAACAACCAAACCAAAAAGAGGACAATAAAGGGGCAAGAAAAATGTGAAAAATAATAAATGCTACAACTATGGAGTAAAAGGCCACTTTGCTTGTGATTGCACTGAAGCAAAGAAGGTATACTCCACAATAAGCTCTTTTAATGTTTGTTCGTATGCATTAGTTACTGACACACTCCCTGATTGGATTATAGATACGGGAGCGAACAAACACATAGTGCAAGATCAAGCTGGTTTTGTGGATTTTTACCAGATTTTAGCAGACACTAAGTATGCTGTTCCTGGGAATCGTCTACATGAGCAAGTGTTGTGAGTAGAAGCATATCGCATTAGATTGTGCGGTGAACATGTGTTGCTCCTACATAATGCTTTATATGTCCTAACAACCCGGTGTAATCTATGTTCTATTCTTGCTTTGTTGGCCTTTAGCTATACTTTTTGTCTTTTTGAGGATTGGATGTTTGTGTATATGGATGGTGTATTGTTCTTTTGTGGATACTTATCACAAAGTTTTTTAGACTTAATATTGATTTGTGTGACCCTTACTCCTCGTTTGCTTGTGCTTCTATTCTGGTATACGATGATTCTTCAATATGGCATGTCAGATTTGATCATGTGGGCCAAGATTCGATGGCACGAATAGCTAGAGAAGGGCTATTGAGCCCTCTCAACATAATAAGTCTCCCTATGTATGAGTCTTATTTAGTAGGAAAGGCATCAAAGAAGCCTTTTGGTAAGGCTTTTAGGGCTTCTCAACCATTAGAACTAGTACACTTGGATATATATGAACCGAGGAGTGTTAGAGTACGCCATGAACCTCTTATTTTCTTACATTCATAAATGATTATTCGCAATTTGGGTATGTGTACCTAATCTTTCATCACTAGGAAGTGTTGGATTATTTCAAACACCTTTTAGCTAAAGTTAAAAATTAGAAGAAGAGGACTTTAAAGGCTCCTCGGACTGATAGATGTTACGAATATCTATATGAGTATTTTTAAAGGCTCTATGAAGAAAAAGAGATACGCAGGCAGCTTACCCTTCCTAAAATGCCGTAGCAAAATGGGGTTATAAAGCATCACAATAGGACTTTACTAGATGTAGTTAGGTCGATGATGGCATAAGCAAATCTTCCAATTAGCTTCCTAGGTGATGCACCGTTGACTACTACCTACTTCATTAACCATGTATGCAGTAAATCAGTGCCCTCTACTCTATATGAGTTATGGTATGGTGTGAGATCTTGTGGATCATTTGCACCCTTGGGCCTCAACAGGATATGTTCATAATACCTTCCATATATTGGAAAAGGTGGGTCCTAAGGCCAGCAAAAAGGTGTTTATCAAGTACCTTAAGAGTTCTAAGGGTTATGTGATGTACGATGAATATTTTGATGAAGAAGTGACTAAAGTGGAGTCCAAAAATATGGAGTTCATAAAAAATAAATTCTCAAGCATTTGTGAGATTAAGAAGGACCTGACCCTATATAAGTTACAAGAGGAATCTCTTACTATCTCTGGCAAGGGAGAGGCTTTACAACCTGTTTCAAGGATTGACATGAATAGTGAAAGTGCTGGGCTCAGTGGAACTAGCACACTAGACAATGGGAATGCACAAGCTGAGCCTAGTGGGAGTTCGCTCATAAGGGTTAATGCACCATCAGAGGATAGTCCTCAAAGTTCAGATCTATAGTTATAGAGAAGCAAATGTAGAATTATTCCACATCGACATTTTGAGATTGAAGCGAACGTGTTTCTCTGCACTCCGTTGGATCCAGATAAGCCAGCTTTTGTTGATGAGGCACTCGCTTCACCTACTCATAGTGAGTGATAAGCTATTTTGGAGGACGAGATGGAGTCGATGGCCAAAAACCATGTGTAGAACCTCATAGACCTTCCATTTGGATGCAAATCTATAGAAAATAAGTGGGTTCTAAAGATAAAGCGTAAGCCTAAAGGATCAATTTATAAGTATAAAGCCTAACTTATGGCAAAGGGCTATACCTAGTTGGAAGGTATAGATTATAAGGAGACTTTTTCTTCTGTGGTAAGATTTGTCTTCATTTGCCTGATCCTAGCTATTGTAGCCTATTTGGATTTAGAGCTACAGCAGATGGATGTCAAGATAGTGTTCCTTAATGAAAGCTTAGATGAAGAGATTTACATGGATCAACCTTTGAACTTTGTGGCCAAAGAAAATGAGGGCAAAGTGTGCCACCTTTGAAAATTTATATATGGTCTCCAGTAGTCATCTAAGCATTGGTACCTCAAGTTTCACGAAGCAATTATATTAATTGGCTTAGACATGATTGAGGAGGATCACTATGTGTATATTATGAAATCAGATATTGGGATTTTGATTTTAGCATTGTATGTGGATGATTTCTTAACAGTTGAGAGTTCTATAGGGGTGATCAATGCCGCTAAAGAGTGGCTATCCTCTATCTTTGAGATGAAGGATATGGATGAGGTAAATTTTATACTAAGAATGAGGATCCTAAGGAATCATTCTAAGATATTTCTTGGTTTATCTCAAGGAACTTATATTGAAAAAATCTTGGAATGATTCTGAATTGGAACAATTTCGAATGCACTATTTGAGACCCATTAATACTTCAATAAAGAAATGTTGTACTTTGAATATTGATTAGTGCCTTAAAACATACAAGTAAAGAGAAAAGATGAGTAGGATTCCCTATGCGAGTACTATGGAAAGCTTGATGTATGTTATATTGTGTACTCATCCTAACATTAGCTTTGCAATAGGCTTGGTTAGTGGATATCAAAGCAATCTAAGATCTGCTCATTGGGAAGTAGTAAAAAGGATCTTCTGTTACCTTTGTAATACTTCTAGTCTCACCCTATGTTATCAAAGAGGGGACTTGAGATTAAAGGATTTTTGTAACTTTAATTAAGCTGGTGATAGAGACGAGTGTAGATCCACTTTATGATATATGTTCACCTTTGAAGGTGGACTATCTCTGGGTGTGGTGAAAAATAGAGCTGCACTGCCCTATCCACTATGGAAACCAAATATATTACTTGATCAGCTATTGTCTAGGAGGCCATGTAGCTGAGAAGGTTCTTGAAACGACTCGAGATATCAACTAGTACTCATAAGGCTATTCAGATAAGTTCTGATAGTATGACGACATTGTAATATGCTAAAGATCTTAAATACTATGATAGGACTAAGCATATTAATATTAGATATCATTTTATTCTAGACATGATCAAGTAAGGAGAGGTTACCCTTAGGCATATTCCTACTATAGCAAGATGTTTGCTAACCTGTTGACTAAGCCCATTACTAAAGATATGTTCTAAGCTCATATGAGAAGTCTGGATTTGTGTTTTGTTTGACAGATAAGGATTGTATGGACATTATTGACCATGTGCTATAGTTTATATTGAAATGAAATGTTTATTTTCATTGTTATTGTGATGAGTTCATATTGGTAGGGATATATGTATACAAATGTCACAAGCTTAGATCAACCCACTGACATAGATAATCATCCTAGCACTTTATAGTGAGCAGGATGAGACTAAAATAGACATAGATACTTTAGTAGCGATATTATAGGAATGCATGTGTTGTATGGAGCATGAAGAGATGCATGGATTGCATAAGGTACTATATGAGTTGCAAATTGCATGAGTTGCAGGTTGCATGAGTTGTAAAATGATTTTATTACATTGAGCTATATAAATTATAAAGAAAATTGCCTCAGTTTGGACTAAAATGAGACTCAAGAGAGATGGGTATAGGATATGTGTATTGGTATGTCCGCAAATCCATGCCAAACCTGCTATAGCTGAGCTAAGAGCATATGTGTGTCTCGAGTTAGAAAATTTTATGATGTTTGGACCCGTGTTCGTATGGTGTTTGAGTTTGAGATGGCCCATTAAGTGGGAGATCCATCGTAGCATACATTATGTTGTGTTGGCCTAGATGGCAACCTAAGAGGGGGGAGTGAATTGGGTTCTTTAAAAAATTTTACACTTAAAGCCAATTAATGTGCACAAGTGAAGTGATGCAATAAATGCTGAACACAATATAAAAGAGAGAAAGAAAGAGAGATAAGCACGACAAACACAAAAGGTTTATAGTGGTTCGGTGTTAGCCACACCTACGTCCACTCCCAAGCAACACTTGAGTCCATACTATAATCACCTTGATTACAGCTGAGTTGTTTTGCAAGATCACAACTCGAACTTGTTGTTTTACACTGGGGTCACAATGAACCCAGCTGGTTTTCACAGGTTCACCAACACAAAACCTAACTCAAGCTAATCTTAGCATGCCCGAGGTCAACTACCTCAACTAATTCAATCCCCCTGATTGAATTAGAAAACAAACAATTCAAATATATGTTCACATCAATTAAAAGCTCCTCAAATGAGCAAATATGCAAAGTAAGTAAAATAAGATTAGAAGAGCCTGATTTGAAGCAAAGTGAAGTTGAGCTTTTCTTCTTTTCCTCTCCTCTTCTGAAAGAACTATCAAAGCTTGAACTTCGATTCTTGAAAAGACTCGGTGAAGAGAAGCTTGAAAATTTAGGGCACTTGCTCTTTTTCTTCAAATCAGTAGAAATCCTTAGGATTTGATATTGAAAGGTTGTTGGATTTCTCTTCTATCTCTTTTCAACAATGGCCTTGGACACAGAGATTTTCCTCTTTTAAAACTTCTTGATTTCTCTCTTTTTCTTTTCATTTTTCTTTCTTTTCTCTCGTTCTCTATTTTTGAATGACGAAGCCCCTTTTTATAATCCTTCTTAATCCAAGATTAGGTGAAAAATAGCTGTTGAAATGTACTTGGATTACATCCTCACGCAAAGAAATAGATCCATTGGAGGGTAGGTGAAAAAATATCTTACCGTTAGAGCTGATTCTAACAAATTTGAAAATTGACTCTGACAGGTTGGAGTTGGCTCCAACTTTTCAGGTGTCGGCTCTAAGTCAGGTTTCCAAAAATAGTAATAAGAATTCCATCGTGGAGTCAGCTTCGAGATTCTGTGGTGTCGGTTCAACGCGAGCTTGAGCCGGCTCTAATCTCTTGGGGTGTCGGCTCTAACAGTGTCCCGAAAATGTAGTCTCTATTTTTCAGGTTAGAGTCGGCTCTAAATTTTTAGGTGTCGACTCTAAAATCTGAAGCAGAAAATAGTTCTCTGTACTCAGGTTAGAGTCGGCTCTAACTTTCCAGGTGTCGACTCAAAACTGTGCCAAAAGTTTCAAACTGTTCGGATACGCTCTGGAGTCGACTCTAATGATTGTGGGTGTCAGCTCCAAGTTCTGAACTTTGACATATTCCATCAAAAAACTGATTCAAACTTAATTTTATATAATATTTGAATACTTAACCTTTCTAAATTCTTGAAACACTTGTCAATGTCATTAGTATCATAAGAAATATACTCATGGCTTTTGTTAATCATCAAAATCAATAAGTGAGTCAACAATCTTCCCCTTTTTGATGATGACAAAAACATTGAGTATATGCATAATTAATCAATGCATAATCATCAAAATATGTAAATTCAAGGTTAATCTCCCCCTTAATGAGGTAGCTCCCCCTAGTTTGTGCATATAATAATTAATTTTGAGTTCATTTAAATTCCATGCATATTCATTCTATTTAACATTAATTTCATTAACATCATAGCTCCATGCATATACGTATACAAACATTCTTTCTCCCCCTTTTTTGTTATCAACAAAAAGGTTAAGAAGGAAATGCTTAAATCAACAAATACAAGAATTAAGTAACTCAAAGTTCAAAATTCAAGTAATAAGATTGACTTTATATAGCATTCATTGAGTACAAAGTCATTACATCAAAATATTCAAAATACATCACTACATCATTCATATAATGTTCACTTAGTCACTTCAAAATACATCAAAGCATCAAAATACATCATTTGTCCTAATTACAAACTAAAGTTCAAAAGAAAGCTTGAATTTGACTAAATTGGATAAGAGTTGGATTGGCTTGGCTTGAATCATCTTAAAATCCTTTTAAGTTCTTCTAAGATTTGTCCCATCCCTTTTTCTTGGATCTTCATAAAATCATTCAACATTCTTTCAACCAAAGCGGCAGCAATTGTATCTTTCTCCTGAAGTTCTGCTTTGCATTTAGAGTAGATGTCTGAGTCACCTCCTATGTCCTTGATTTTATCAAATATCAGTCTTAGGTCTTTCTTTAAGGTAACTGAGGATGAGCTTAGTGATGACTCAATCACACTAATTTTATCTTCCAATGAATAGAAAAGCTGCCTTATTCCCAAGAGTTGACGTTCAACTTCATTCTTCATCTTGATTTCATGATCTGTAAATAGGGATTTAAGCTGTTCTAACTGTCTCTCAAAAAATCCAGAAGAACCTTGAGCAAAAGTTGTAGGGGCTGGAGCTGGTGCTGCTAGAGGTGCTGAGCTGCTGGGACCTGGCGAAGAGTGCCTCACTGATGGTCCTGCCTCTGAGGGACCAGAGGCTACAGTCTCCACCTCAGCTGCCTTATCATCCATATGCCCTTTTCTCTCCCAATGGCCATTAACTTTCACAAAGCCCATACGGTGCAAGGTAGCACTATTGTAGTAGTTCGTATGACTAAGACTCTTCATAGGCTCATTGTCTGATATGATCACGCCTTGACTTTGAAATGCCATTGTTAAAATCATTCCATAAGGCAATGTAGATCTTTTCTTACTATCTGCCTCGGCCATGTATCCAATCATCATGCCAGCTAGGTTTATGGGTTGTCCAGTCACAACACAATCCATGACAACTATGTCTCTCTCGGATACATATTCAAACCTTCCAGTCTTGGAAAATAGGATTCGACTGCATATATTGTGCAAAAGCCTTAGTTCTAAGGGTAATTGATTTGCCCTAACTTCCTCAAAATCTGTCATCACTCTACCAAGAATCCTAGATAGAGCTTCACCTCTCTCACTGTGAGAGTTAGCAATCAAACCAACAACATGTATTTCCAATAAATTTTCTAAAATTTCTGAAGTCAAATGAATTCTCATTCCTCTAACATAGCTGATAATACCTTCATCTTCTCTTGTCAAATTGTGATAAAAATCCTTTACTAGAGCTGGGTAGGTAGGAACATCCAAAGAACATACCTTTTCCCACCCCATCTCCTTGAGTTGTCTACCTAGGGTGAATCCTTCCGCTTTAAAGAAACCAAAATCAACTATTCTTCTCATTTTGATAACCTTTTTGGCTAGGAGATCTATCTGGGGAGAGGATGGACCAGGAATAGCACTTGGAGTAGAGGATGATGAGGTAGAAGTCGAGCTAGGTGACGGTTGTCTTGCCGGATGCCTCGCCGTTCTTCTTCCCGTCGTCACTGTTGCTCCAAGGACTGATGCGTGGCACTTGGGTGCCACTGAATGCTAGGAAAGGATGAATTAGAGGGATTCTTAGTTTTTGGGAGGAGTGGAGAAGGTTTGGGAACAGATTGGAGTCGATTTGAAACGAAGAGGTATCGACTCTGCCTTAATAAAGTCAAACTGGGACCACAAGGTGTCGGCTCCCGCAAAGCGAGGTATCGACTCCAAGTCGCTAACACAGTCAGCGCCCAAAATAGAGTCAGCTCCGTAAAGGCGAGTGTCGACTCCAAAGTCACAAACAGAGAGCAACACAGACAGGTGTCGACTCCACCAATAGTGGTGTCGACTCCAAGACAGTTTCAGTGAAAAACTGAGAGTTTCAAAAATATGAAACTTATCAAAATAATCATTAAATTTTGAATAAATCTTCTTTAGAATGTGGTGAATCAAGGGGTTCAAATATCTAGATAAGTTTTTCTTAGAATCACCAGAAGGTTTTCAAGAAAATTATCGAATTCTAGATAGTCATTCCTAGGAGATTTAAAATCATTCCGATGGATTACAGACTCCTAATTCTTCTCTAAGATAACAAAATCTATCTTCACTTAAGGGTTTTGTAAATATGTCAGCTAATTGTTCATCAGTACATACATAATCAAGACGAACATCATTATTGGCTACATGTTCTCTAATAAAATGATGTCATATTTCTATGTGTTTAGTTCTTGAATGCTGAATAGGATTTTTAGTTAAATTTATTGCACTAGTGTTATCATATCTAATTGGAATTTTATCAAGTGTTATACCATAATCTTCAAGTTATCGCTTAATCTAACGAATTAAGCATAGCAACTTTCAGCTGCAACATATTCAGCTTCAGCAATTGATAATGCAACTGAATTTTGCTTTTTGCTAAACCAAGAGATTAAGTTATTACCTAAAAATTGGTATGCACCACTTGTACTTTTTCTATCTAATTTACAACCAGCAAAATCAAAATCAGAATATGCAATCAAATTTAATGTTGAGTCTCTAGAGTACCATAATCCTACATTTTTAGTTCCACTTAAATATATGAGAATTCTTTTTAGTAATTAGATGAGATTCTTTAGGTTCAGATTGATATCTAGCACATAAGCATACAACAAACATAATATCAGGTCTACTTGCCGTTAAGTAAAGTAGAGAACCGATCATACCTCTGTAATATTTTTGATCAATTTGCTTACCATCTTCATCTTTGTCCAGTTTGCATGAAGGACTCATAGGTGTTCCAAGAGGTTTAACTGATTCCATACCAAATTTCTCAAGAATTTCTTTAGTATACTTTGTTTGGTTGATGAAAATCCCTTCTTTTTCTTGTTTGATTTGGAGTCCAAGGAAGAAGTTAAGTTCTCACATCATGCTCATCTCAAAATCACCCTGCATCAACTTTGCAAATTATTGACAAAGAAGATTGTTATAGCACCGAATACAATGTCATCTACATAGATTTGTACTACCAATAAGTCTTTATCTTCTATTTTCAAAAATAGGATTTTATCAATATTTTCTCTAGAAAAAATATTTTCAATTAAAAACTTACTTAGTCTATCATACCAAGCTCTAGGTGCTTGTTTTAAACCATATAGTGCTTTGTGTAGTTTAAAAACATGATTTGAAAATTCATGATCTTCAAAACTAGGTGGTTGTTCTATAAAAACTTCCTCATTTATAAACCGTTTAAAAATGCACTTTTCACATACATTTAAAATAAGTTAATGTTCATATGACATGCAAATGCAAGTAATAATCTAATGGCCTCTAATCTAGCAATAGGTGCAAAAGTTTCATCAAAATCAATTACTTCCTTCTAATTATATCCTTTTGCAACTAATCTAGCTTTATTTCTAATTACAATGACATTCTCATCTAGTTTATTTCTAAACACCCATTTAGATCCTATAACAGGATGACCTTTGGATCTATCTACTAGGGTCCATACTTTATTCTTAGTAAATTGATTTAATTCCTCTTGCATAGCTAACATCCAATTACTATCTTTTTCGGCTTCCTCGATAGTTTTAGGTTCTATTTGAGACACAAATGCAAGATGAGTATTGATATTTCTCATTAATGATCTAGTTCTTACACCTTGAGATGAATCACCTATGATTAAGTCCTTTGGATGACCATAAGCATATCTTCAATCTCTAGGTAGATCTACATCATTACTAGTATCAATACCATCATCCTTAGGTGAGTCATCATCCTTAGCCTCTGGTTCATGATTTGAAGATACATCTACATTTAATTTTTTAATATCACTTTTAAGCAAATTTGTATCTTCCTCATCATATATCTTTTCAGAACTTGATGCTAAAAATTCATCAAAAACTGCATGTATTGACTCTTCTACAATTAAATACTTCTTATTAAATACTCTATAAGCTTTGCTAGAAGTGTAATATCCTAAGAATATACCTTCATCAGATTTTGCGTCAAACTTTTCAAGATTATTTTTACCATTATTATGAATGAAACATCGACAACCAAATGCATGAAAATAACTAATGTTGGCTTTCCTATTATGCCATAATTCATAGGGAGTTTTCTTAAGAATTGGTCTAATTAAGGCTCTATTTAGGATGTAATATGCTGTGTTTATAGCTTTCGCCCAGAAATACTTTGGGAGTTGGCTTTCACATAGCATGGTACGGGCCATATCTTCTAGAGTTCTATTCTTTCTTTCTACAACTTCATTTTGTTGAGGTGTTTTAGGTGCTAAGAAGTTATGATGAATGTCATTTTCAATGCAAAAAAATTTAAATAAATGATTTTCAAATTCAGTTCCATGATCACTTCTAAGAGACACTATGGTGTTGTTTTTCTCATTTGTGACTTTCTTGAAGAATTTCAGAAATATAGGGAAAGTCTCATCTTTTTGAGCTAAAAACGATACCCAAGTGAATCTAGAATAATCATCTACTATCACAAGACCATATTTCTTTCCTCCTAGACTAGTTGTTCTAGTAGGTCCAAAAAAGGTATCTATGAAGTTGCTCGAGTGGCCTAGTAGTGGAAACAATATTTTTAGATTTGAAAGTATTCTTAGTTTGCTTTCCAAATTGACATACATCACAAATTCTGTTATTTTTAAAATCTAGTTTTGGAAGTCCTTTAACTAAATCCATTCTAAGCAATTTTAAAATTAAGTGTGTGCTTGCATGACCTAGTCTACAATGCCATAGCCATCCAATCTCATTTACATTAGCATTATCAGCAATTAGGCAATGGTTACTAGTAGACAATTTGTCTAAATCAATTAAGTATACATTGCCATTTCTATTTCCAATAAATATAATGCTATTGTCAATGGGATTTGATACAGTGCAAATAGAAGCTTCAAAGGAAACTTTGAAATCTTTATCACACAGTTGGCTAATGCTAATTAAATTATATTTTAATCTATCTACATAAAACATTTTCAATAAAAGTGAATGGAGTGATTTAAATTTTACCAAAGCCCATGATTTGACCTTTGCCATTATCTCCAAAGGTTACAACTCCTCTTTTTGCTTCAAGGGTAATGAATTGCTCCTTATCACCCGTCATGTGTCTTGAGTAGCCACTATCAAGATACCATTTTCTTTTTGATCCTTTGGCCGCAAGATACTCCTGCAAGGCAATTAAATCTTTTGTTTAGGTACCCAAGCCTTCTTGGGTCCTTCATGGTTAGTAGCAATAAACACGGTTCCTTTTGAAACCCATATCTTTTTACCTTTATGATTTAAATTTTTATGAGACATTTTATAATTACATTCATAAGATTTATGCCATTTTTTTTGTTACAATGGTAACATGAAATATCATTTTTGATTGTTTTCTTTATGAAGAAATTGTTGACATATTTTTGTTTCATATGTGGTCTATATCCTAAACCAGCTTTGTCAAACACAGCTCTTTGATTGTTCAACAGTAGATTAAGTTTTTCTGAGCTATTTGTAAATCTATAAACAATATTCTTATATTTTTTAACTTCTTTCTTCAAATTAAGATTTTCAATAGAAATTGATTCTTTTTCTTTTAACATATCTTCTTTTTCAGATTTTAGTTTTTTAATTTCAAGAACTAGTTCATTTTTCTTTTTGAGAAGATCTGAGTTTTCAGTTTTTAAAGTTTTGTTCTTTGTTCTCAAAATCTTGAAATCACTAACTAATTTATTAAAAGCATCATATAATTCATCAAAAGTAAAATCATCATTGGGGGTTTCAGAATTTACCTCATTTTCATCATTTGCTATGAAGCATATGTTGGCAACCTCTTTTTGATCCTCTTCAGATGAAGATTCCTATTCTTATATTTTTTAACTTCTTTCTTCAAATTAAGATTTTCAATAGAAATTGATTCTTTTTCTTTTAACATATCTTCTTTTTCAGATTTTAGTTTTTTAATTTCAAGAACTAGTTCATTTTTCTTTTGAGAAGATCTGAGTTTTCAGTTTTTAAAGTTTTGTTCTTTGTTCTCAAAATCTTGAAATCACTAACTAATTTATTAAAAGCATCATATAATTCATCAAAAGTAAAATCATCATTGGGGGTTTCAGAATTTACCTCATTTTCATCATTTGCTATGAAGCATATGTTGGCAACCTCTTTTTGATCCTCTTCAGATGAAGATTCCTCGCTGTCACTCCAAGTTGCAACATTGGCTTTCTTCTTCTTTTTGTATCCCTTCTTTAGTTAAGGACATTCAGATCTAAAATGTCCCTGTTTCTTGCATTTATAACATATCAAGGGATCCTTTTCCTTGTCCTTATCCTTTTCTTTTTCTCTTTCTCCTTCCATTTTAATACTAGATTTTCTCTTATGGAAGGGTCTCCTTCTTTGCATGAATTTTTTAAATTTCTTTGCAAGGAGAACAGTCTTATCATCTTCTTCATCTTCTTCACTACTGCTCTTTTCATTTTCTGCAGCTTTGAGAGCTATTGTCCTTTTCTTTTTTACATTTTCCTCTTGATGTTGTTTCATCGTAAGCTCATGGGTCATAAGGGATCTAAGTAGCTCCTCCAAAGGTAGAATATTTAAATCTTTGTGTTGACCCAATTGATGATTTTGATGATTAACAAAACTATTTGAATATAACAATTGAAGGCTCTAATGATTTTGATTAAGTTTTTCAGATTATAAGTCGATTGAATGATCAAAATCAGGAGTTAAATCTTATTCTGGATCGAATCTAATGTCTAGGTAAGATTGCAGACATTAGAGTTAACTCCGAGAATCACAGAGCCGACTCCAGTATCTGGCACGGAAGTTAGAGTCGACTCCGAGACTGTTAGAGCCGACTCCAATAGAAAAGACATAACGTTGATTTTTCTGGCCCCGACTTAGAGTCGACTTCGGGTCTGTTAGAGTCGACTCTAGAAAAGTTTCTTGTCGACCCCAGAAAAGTCAGAGACGACTCCAGAATTAACGGATTAAAGTGTTTCGAGTTAGAGCCGACTCCAGAAAAGTTAGAGTCGACTCCAACCCACCTGGAACAAAAAATCAAATTGCCAGATCAGCTCTAACGGTAATATTTCTATTTTACATTATTTCTAACGGATATATTTTGTTGCAAGGTACACTCTAACGGATAGTTTTCTTCCAAAAATGGTTTGAAAGAAATCTATAAAAGGGAAGACTATCATTAAAAAACAAGAAGGAGAAGAAGGGAAAAACAAAGAAGAAAAACGAAAATAGAGAAATCTCAATTCAAAAATCTGAAAAAGAGAGAGCCTGAATCTCAAGAGAAAAAACCTTCTAGCTCAAATCCACTCCACTCCAAAAAGCTCAAGAGGAATCCAAGGCATTCAAATCAAAGTTTTGGTGGATTTTCCAAATTGGAGAAAGAGGATCAGTTTCTTGCTTTTCAATCCTTCTCAACTGCTTCAACTGTGAAGAATCGGAGCTGAGGCTTGATTCAATCTAGCAAGGAGAAGAAGAAAAGAAGAAAAGAAGAAAAGCTCAAAAGCCAACCAACTACAAATCAGGCTTTTCTAAACCTTGTTCATTTACTTGATTATTTGCTCATTGAGGAGCTGTGTACTTGAAAAATAATATTTCTTTTGTTTGTGTCTAGTTCAATCTGGGGGATTAAACTAGTGGGGGTAGTCTTACCTCGGTACAAGCTTGGTATAGCTTGTGTTAGGATTTTTATGCTGGTGAGCCCAGAAAACCGGCTGGGTTCGTTGTGATCCCGGGAAAACAACAAGTTTAAGTTGTGAGCTTGTAAAACAACTCGGCTGTAATCAAGGAAGATTATAGTGTGGACCCAAGTGAATCTTGGGAGTGGACGTAGGTGTTGGATACACCGAACCACTATAAAATCTTTGTGTTTGTCGTGTCTCCTTTATCTCTATCTCTATCTCTATCTTATTGATTGTATTTTGTTTTTGCATCTGCATTCACTTTCACTCACACTAAGCAAACAAATATTTCAAAAGGTTTAAATATTTTTTAAAGAACCCAATTCATCCCCCCCCTCTTGGGTTGTCATCTGGGCCAACAATTGGTATCAGAGCTAGTGCTCATTAGATTTTGATCACACGATCAAGAGCTAAAGATCCAAATGGCAGCTCAAGTTGGATCATTTGCTGAAGGTCATTCTACGAATAGACCTCCACTGTTTAATGGTTCAAATTATTCATATTGGAAAGCTAGAATGAGGATATTCATTCAAGCTTCTGACTATGAACTATGGGATGTTATAATTAATGGACCTAGTACACCCACACATGTTATTGATGGCACTATTGTTCCTAAGCCCGAAAGGGACTGGAATGATAATGATAGGAAGATGGCATAGCTTAACGCTAAAGCCATGAATGTTTTATATTGCTCTTTAGATGCAAATGAATTTAATAGAATCTCCATATGTAATTCCACAAAGGTGATTTGGGATAGATTAGAGGTTACCCATGAGGGTACCAACCAAGTAAAATAATCTAAAATTAATATTCTTGTTCATAAATATGAGTTGTTTAACATGGAACAATCTGAAACCATTGCATGCATGTATACTAGATTTACAGATATTGTAAATGGTTTAAAAAGTCTTGGTAAGACATATACTAACTCAGAACTTGTTCAAAAAATTCTTAGGTCACTACCAAGATCATGGGAAGCCAAAATGACAGCAATCCAAGAAGCAAAGGACCTCAACACTCTGCCCTTAGAGGAGCTTCTAGGATCACTTATGACCCATGAGTTGACAATGAAGCAGCACGTAGAGGAGGATACAAAGAAGAAGAAAGTGATTGCCCTCAAAGCTGCAAAAGAAGAAGAGAGCAGCAGCGATGATGATGATGAAGAGACTGCTCTCTTAGCTAAAAAGTTTAAAAGATTCATGAGGAGAAAGAAACCCTTCTACAAGAAAAAATTTGGAGCAAAGTGGGAAGGAGAAAAGGATAAGAACAAGGACAAGGACAAAGAAAAAGAGAAAGACCCCTTGACTTGCTATGAGTGTAATAAACCGGGGCACTTTAGGAATGAATGTCCTAAATTAAAGAAAGCCTACAAAAAGAAAAAGAAGGCTTATGTGGCGACTTGGAGTGATAGCGAAGAATCTTCTTCCGAAGAAGAAGAACAAAAGGAAGTCGCAAATGTTTGTTTTATGGCGGACGACAACGATGAGGTAAGTTCCGATAACCCTTGCGATGAGTTTGCATTTGATGAATTATTTGATTCTTTTAATGAACTTGTCGGCGATTTCAAGGTTTTGAAAAAGAAATACAAGCTTTTGAAAAATAAAAATTCAACTTTCATTAAAGAAAAGGAAGATCTTAATAATGAAGTTAAGAAACTTAAATCTGAAAATGAAATTTTGGTAAAAGAAAAAGAATTAATTTCCAATGAAAATGATAAACTAAGGAAAGAGGTTAAAAAATATAAGAACATAGTTGATAAGTTTACCTTAAGCTCAACTAAATTGAACATGTTATTAAATAGTCAAAAAGCAGTTTTTGATAAAGCCGGATTAGGGTATAACACTTTTAGAAAACAAAAATCACTGAAAAATATTTTTGTGCGTGCTGGCCAAAGTAATTTTACATGCTTTAAATGTAATAAAAAGGACATAAATCTTATGAATGTAAAATTCTAAAACCTAATAAAAACTTAAATATTAAAGGAAAGAAAATATGGGTTCCAAAAGGAACAGTTTTTATTGCTACTAACCATGAAGGACCCAAGAAAGCTTGGGTACCTAAACATAAGACTTGATCATCTTTGCAGGAGTGTCTTGCGGCCAAAAGATCAAAGCGAAAGTGGTATCTTGATAGCGGCTGCTCAAGGCATATGACGGATGACAAAGATCAATTCATCACCCTCGAAAGCAAAAGAGGAGGAGTAGTTACATTTGGGGATAATGGCAAAGGCCAAATCTTAGAGCTTGGTAACATTCAAATAACTCCCTCCACATATATTGAAAATGTCTTATATGTTGATGGTTTGAAACATAATTTAATTAGCATTAGTCAATTATGTGACAAAGATTTTAAAGTATCATTTGAATCTTCTATATGCACAGTTGCTAATCCCAATGATAATAGCATTATTTTTATTGGAAATAGAAATGGCAATGTATACTTGATTGACTTAGATAACTTGTCTACTAATAATCATTGCTTAGTTGCTAATAATGCTAATATGAATGAGATTGGTTGGTTGTGGCATCGAAGATTAGGTCACGCAAGCACACACCTGATTTCAAAACTAATTAGAATGGATTTAGTAAAAGGACTACCTAAAATAGATTTTGAAAATAACAAAATATGTGATGCATGTCAGTTTGGAAAACAAACGAGAAGTTCTTTTAAATCTAAAAATGTTGTTTCAACTTCTAGGCCATTATAGCTACTTCACATGGACCTTTTTGGACCAACTAGAACCACAAGTCTAGGAGGAAAGAAATATGGTCTTGTGATAGTAGATGATTACTCTAGATTCACTTGGGTAATGTTTTTAGCTCACAAAGATGAGACTTTCTCGATATTCCTGAAATTCTTCAAGAAAGTAACAAATGAGAAAAACACTACCATAGTGTCTCTAAGAAGTGATCATGGAACTGAATTTGAAAATCACTTATTTGAAAGTTTTTGCAATGAAAATGGTATTAATCATAATTTTTCTGTACCAAGAACCCCTCAACAAAATGGAGTAGTTGAAAGGAAAAATAGAACTCTAGAAAACAGGGCCCGTACCATGCTATGTGAAAGTAAACTCCCGAAATACTTTTGAGCGGAAGCTATTAACACAGCATGTTACATCCTAAATAGAGCATTAATAAGACCTATTTTAAAGAAAACACCTTATGAATTATGGCATGATAGAAAACCCAACATTAAATATTTTCATGCATTTGGTTGTAAATGTTTTATTCATAATAATGGTAAAAATAACTTAGGTAAATTTGATGCAAAATCTGATGAAGAAATATTCTTAGGTTATTCAACAACTAGTAAAGCATATAGAGTGTTCAATAAAGGAAGTTTAATTGTTGAAGAATCTATTCATGTAGTTTTTGATGAATCTTTAGCATCAAGTTCCAAAAGGATTGATGATGAGGAAGATACAAACATTCTCGAAAACAATCTTGAAAAACTTAATATTGATATATCTTCAGATCATGAACAAGAAGCTAAAGATAATGATTCACCTAATGCTGATGTTATTAATACTAATCATAATGATGTAGATCTACCAAGAGATTGGAGATACGCTTATAGTCATCCCAAGGAATTGATTATAGGTGATCCATCTTAAGGAATAAGAACTAGATCATCTATGAGAAATATTAGTAATCACCTTGCATTTGTTTCTCAAATTGAACCTAAAACCATTGAAGAAGCTGAAAAAGATAATAATTGGATGTTAGCTATGCAAGAAAAATTAAACCAATTCACTAGAAATAATGTATGGACATTAGTGGAAAGACTTAAAGATCATTCTGTTATAGGATCAAAATGGGTTTTTAGAAATAAACTAGATAAAAATGGCATAGTAATTAGAAACAAAGCTAGATTAGTTGCAAAAGGATATAATCAAGAAGAAGGTATTGATTTTGATGAAACCTTTGCACCTGTAGCTAGATTAGAAGCCATTAGGCTATTACTTGCATTTGCATGTCACATGAACTTTAATTTATTTCAAATGGATGTCAAAAGTGTATTTTTAAATGTATTAATAAATGAAGAAGTATTTGTTGAACAACCATCGGGATTTGAAGATCATGAATTTCCAAATCACGTTTTTAAATTGCACAAAGCTTTATATGGTTTGAAACAAGCACCTAGAGCTTGGTATGATAGACTAAGTAAATTTTTGATTGAAAATAATTTTACAAGCGGAAATGTTGATAAAACATTGTTTTTGAAAAGAAAAGATAAAGATTTACTTGTAGTTCAAATTTATGTTGATGACATTGTATTTGGTGCTACTAACAATCTTCTATGTCAAGAGTTTGCTAAGTTAATGCAGGGAGAATTTGAAATGAGCATGATGGGAGAACTCAATTTCTTCTTGGACTCCAAATCAAACAAAGCAAAAAGGGAATCTTTATCAACCAAACAAAGTACACAAGAGAAATTCTAAAGAAGTTTGGTATAGAATCAATCAAACCCCTCGGAACACCAATGAGTCCTTCATGCAAGCTGGACAAAGATGAAGAAGGTAAGAAGGTTGATCAAAAATATTATCGAGGTATAATCGGATCCCTACTTTACTTAACTGCAAGTAGACCAGACATAATGTTTGCTGTTTGCTTATGTGCTAGATTTCAGTCTGAACCTAAAGAATCACATTTAATTGCTATTAAAAGAATTCTTAGATACCTTAGTGGAACAAAAAATGTAGGTTTATGGTATTCTAGAGACTCAACATTAAATCTGATTGCTTATTCTGATTCTGATTATGCTGGTGTAAGTTAGATAGAAAAAGCACAAGTGGTGCATGCCAATTTTTAGGAAGTAACTTAATCTCATGGTTTAGTAAAAAGAAAATTCGGTTGCATTATCTACTGCTGAAGCAGAATATGTTGCAGCTGGAAGTTGCTGTGCTCAAATCCTATGGATTAAGAGACAACTTGAAGACTATGGTATCACACTTGATAAGACACCTATAAGATGTGATAATACAAGTGCAATCAATCTAACTAAAAATCCAATTCAACACTCAAGAACAAAGCATATTGAAACTAGATATCACTTTATAAGAGAACATGTTGCCAATAATGAAATTTGTCTTGATTATGTGAATACTGAAGAACAACTGGCAGATATATTTACAAAACCCTTAAGTGAAGAGAGATTTTGTTATCTTAGAGGAGAATTAGGAGTTTGTGATCCTTTGGAATAATTTTCTGAAACTCTTAAGAACAACTATCTAGATTTCATCAATTTCTTGAAAAATCTCGATATTCAATAAGGAAATCTATCTAGATCTTGATTCATTGTTTCCCCAATTGCTAAGAAACATTTATCTAGAGTTTGATGATTAATTTGAATCATTTCATATCCTTGAAACTTGATTTTTTATCTCTGAAACTGTTAGAGTCGACTCTAACAGTTTGTGGAGTCGACACCTTAGTTTTTGATGTTCTGTCTAAGCAATTAGAGCCGACTCCGGCTTCTGTAGAGCCGACTCTAATTCGTGCGCTGATAGACTTTCTGGTTCGGAGCCGACACCCAGTTTTCGGGAGTCGACTCTAGGTCGAACTAGGTCAAAAATAAAAAGGCGGAGTCGACCCCAAATCATTTTATCCATCTCCCAAAACCCCTCCAAGGAGTTCCAAAGCCTTTCTAACCTCCCCAATCTTCTCAAAACCTTTGATTACACATTCCAATCAACTCAATGGCACCCAAGAGGCGCGGTTTCGTCGGAGGAGCGTCCGTTCCCACGAGGCGACGCACGATTCGGAGGCAACCCTCGCCATCCTCCTCTTTGGCCACTCAAGAATATTCCCCTCCTTCACCCTCTTCACCCAAAGTAGATAAACTAGCCGGTAAGACTATCACAACTGGAAGGAAGGTCAACTTTTATTTCTTTGAGTCGAAGGGTTTCTCAATAGGAATATGTTTAAAAGAAATGGGGTGGAAAAAGATTTGTTCATTAGATATCCCCACTTATCCTGCCCTAGTGAGAGAATTTTACAATGATTTGAGTAGAGGAGAAGGCGGTTTAGTCAGTATTGTAAGAGGAACTAGAGTTGTAATAACTGCTGAAATCCTTGAAAATCTGTTGAAAATGCCCACAATTGGTATTATGAAATATCAGCATGATGATAGAAGTGGTGCATTGTCAAGAAGATATCCCTGGACCATCCACTGCGGGACCATCAGTCCCTGATCCATTTATTGCGGGACCATCTACAGCTGGACCTTCAGAAGCTGGACCGAGCACAGTTCCCTCTCCTCCACATCTGTCTGTTACTACTTCTGGGAGATTCTCTGATGAGCAGATTGGTCAGTTGAGAGCCTTGCTTGCTGAATATGACAGTCAGAGATCTCATGAGATTAATCAATTAAAAGAAGACTTCAATCAGCTAAAAGAAGAACTTAACTCGAGACTTGACATGATTTTCTTTTTCATAAATAATTCTGTTGAATCCTTTGGTGCTGAACTTCACAAAATCTTTGAAAGGATGGAAGGCATTGCTGATGGCTCGGGATCTTATGTTCATGCAACTGGTCAACTGAAGAAGGACATTGACCTTGCAGTCTCACAGATTGAAGCTTGTCTTGAAAATTTTAAGAAATCTCAAAAAGATGATGTAATGAAAATCATAGGTCACTTGAAGAAAATTATATTCAAACATATCTGACTTTGATTTTGATTTTGATACTCTTTTGTATCTTAGGTTCTCCAGGTTTACTTTATCTTGATAGTTTGTATTTAGGAATTTTGAGTATCTAATGTATCTCACTTTGGAATGTACTTGAATCAACTTATGTAATGTTTCTTACTTATGTAATGCAATTACACATTTTAAATCTGTCTATGATTGACTGCTTGAATCCCTATGTCTTATTGAACCAATAATTTTTCTCTAATAACTTTCTTTATCTAATACTCTCCTTATTGCTGATAACAAAAAAGGGGGAGAGATGGTTGAATATGCAAAAGAAAGAGACTTAAAATTTTAATGAGAGATGGTTGAATATGCAAAAAGAAAGAAAGAAAGGGGGAGAAATGATTGTTTATGCAAAAAGAAAGAGACTTGAAATTTTAATAAGTTCAATTAAAATTTGATTTTTATATATAGGGGGAGCTATTCAATGCAGGGGGAGCTTAACAACAAGCTTAATTGTAATTTTCTGTATATTTAGTTTAAATGTTCATAATTGATGGCTTATATAGAACTCATGCATAATTTTAAAAGTTCACTTTGAATATTGGCATCAAATCCTTCATTAAAAATGTTTTAAGCTTTAAAATGACTATAATCTTTAGTTCGAATGAATTTTTTGAATGCATATACTCAAAGTTTTTGTTATCATCAAAAAGGGGGAGATTGTTGACCCAATTGATGATTTTGATGATTAACAAAACTATTTGAGTATAACAATTGAATGCTCTAATGATTTTGATTAAGTTTTTCATATTATAAGTCGATTGAATGATCAAAATCAGGAGTTAAATCTTGTTCTGGATCGAATCTAATGTCTAGGTAAGATTGCAGACATTAGAGTCGACTCCGAGAATCACAGAGCCGACTCCAGTATCTGGCACGGAAGTTAGAGTCGACTCCGAGACTGTTAGAGCCGACTCCAACAGAAAAGATAGAACATTGATTTTTCTGGCCCCGACTTAGAGTCGACTCTGGGTCTGTTAGAGTCGACTCCAGAAAAGTTTCTTGTCGACCCCAGAAAAGTCAGAGATGACTCCAGAATTAACGGATTAAAGTGTTTTGAGTTAGAGTCGACTCCAGAAAAGTTAGAGTCGACTCCAACCCACCTGGAACGAAAAATCAAATTTCCAGATCAGCTCTAACGGTAATATTTCTATTTTACTTTATTTCTAACGGATATATTTTGTTGCAAGGTACACTCCAACGGATAGTTTTCTTCCAAAAACGGTTTGAAAGAAATCTATAAAAGGGAAGACTATCATTCAAAAACAAGAAGGAGAAAAGGGAAAAACAAAGAGAAAAGGAAATAGAGAAATCCCAATTCAAAAATCTGAAAAAGAGAGCCTGAATCTCAAGAGAAAAAACCTTCTAGCTCAAATCCACTCCACTCCAAAAAGCTCAAGAGGAATCCAAGGCATTCAAATCAAAGTTTTGGTGGATTTCTCAAATTGGAGAAAGAGGATCAGTTTCTTGCTTTTCAATCCTTCTCAACTGCTTCAACTGTGAAGAATCGGAGCTAAGGCTTGATTCAATCTAGCAAGGATAAGAAGAAAAGAAGAAAAGAAGAAAAGCTCAAAAGCCAACCAACTATAAATCAGGCTTTTCTAAACCTTGTTCATTTACTTGATTATTTGCTCATTGAGGAGCTATGTACTTGAAAAACAATATTTCTTTTATTTGTGTCTAGTTCAATCTGGGGGATTGAACTAGTGGAGGTAGTCTTACCTCGGTACAAGCTTGGTATAGCTTGTGTTAGGGTTTTTGTGCTGGTGAGCCCGGAAAACCGGCTGGGTTCGTTGTGATCCTAGAAAACAACAAGTTTGAGTTGTGAGCTTGTAAAACAACTCGGCTGTAATCAAGGAAGATTATAGTGTGGACCCAAGTGAATCTTGGGAGTGGACGTAGGTGTTGGATACACCGAACCACTATAAAATCTTTGTGTTTGCCGTGTCTCCTTTATCTCTATCTCTATCTCTATCTTATTGATTGTATTTTGTTTTTGCATCTGCATTCACTTCACTCACACTAAGCAAACAAATATTTCAAAAGGTTTAAATTTTTTAAAGAACCCAATTCACCCTCCCCCCTTGGGTTGTCATCTGGGCCAACAATTGGTATCAGAGCTAGTGCTCATTAGATTTTGATCACACGATCAAGAGCTAAAGATCCAAATGGCAGCTCAAGTTGGATCATTTGCTGAAGGTCATTCTACGAATAGACCTCCACTGTTTAATGGTTCAAATTATTCATATTGGAAAGCTAGAATGAGGATATTCATTCAAGCTTCTGACTATGAACTATGGGGTGTTATAATTAATGGACCTAGTACACCCACACATGTTATTGATGGCACTATTGTTCCTAAGCCCGAAAGGGACTGGAATGATAATGATAGGAAGATGGCATAGCTTAACGCTAAAGCCATGAATGTTTTATATTGCTCTTTAGATGCAAATGAATTTAATAGAATATCCATATGTAATTCCGCAAAGGTGATTTGGGATAGATTAGAGGTTACCCATGAGGGTACCAACCAAGTAAAATAATCTAAAATTAATATTCTTGTTCATAAATATGAGTTGTTTAACATGGAACAATCTGAAACCATTGCATGCATGTATACTAGATTTACAGATATGTAAATGGTTTAAAAAGTCTTGGTAAGACATATACTAACTCAGAACTTGTTCACAAAATTCTTAGGTCACTACCAAGATCATGGGAAGCCAAAGTGACAGCAATCCAAGAAGCAAAGGACCTCAACACTCTGCCCTTAGAGGAGCTTCTAGGATCACTTATGATCCATGAGTTGACAATGAAGCAGTACGTAGAGGAGGACACAAAGAAGAAGAAAGTGATTGCCCTCAAAGCTGCAAAAGAAGAAGAGAGCAGCAGCGATGATGATGATGATGATGATGAAGAGACTGCAAAAGAAGAAGAAAGTGATTGCCCTCAAAGCTTGAGCTGCCATTTGGATCTTTAGCTTTTGATTATTAGATCAAGCGAAATGAGCACTAGCTCTGATACAATTGTTGGCCCAGATGGCAACCTAAGAGGGGGGGATGAATTGAGTTCTTTAAAAAAATTTACACTTAAAGCCAATTAATGTGCACAAGTGAAGTGATGCAATAAATGCTTAACACAATATAAAAGAGAGAAAGAAAGAGAAAGATAAGCATGACAAACACAAGAGGTTTATAGTGGTTCGGTGTTAGCCACACATACGTCCACTCCCAAGCAACACTTGGGTCCATACTATAATCACCCTGATTATAGCTGAGTTGTTTTGCAAGATCATAACTCGAACTTTTGTTTTACACCGGGGTCACAACCAACCCAGCTGTTTTCACAGGTTCACTAGCACAAAACCTAACTCAAGCTAATCTTAGCTTGCCCGAGGTCAACTACCTCAACTAATTCAATCCCTCTTATTGAATTAGAAAACAAACATTTCAAATATATGTTTACAGCAATTAAAAGCTCCTCAAATGAGCAAATATGCGAAGTAAGTAAAATAAGATTAGAAGAGCCTGATTTGAAGCAAAGTGAAGTTGAGCTTTTCTTTTTCTTCTTTTTCTCTCCTCTTCTGAAAGAACTATCAAAGCTTGAACTCTGATTCTTGAAAAGACTCGGTGAAGAGAAGGTTGAAAATTTAGGGCACTTGCTCTTCTTCTTCAAATCGGTGGAAATCCTTAGGATTTGATCTTGAAAGGCTGTTGGATTTCTCTTCTATCTCTTTTCAACAGATGGGCTTGGACACAGAGATTTTTCTCTTATAAAACTTCTTGATTTCTCTCTTTTTCTTTTCGTTTTTCTTTCTTTTCTCTCGTTCTCTATTTTTGAACGGACGAAGCCCCTTTTATAATCCTTCTTAATCCATGATTAGGTGAAAAATAGTCGTTGAAATATACTTAGATTACATCCTCACGCAAATAAATAGATCCGTTGGAGGGTAGGTGAAAAAATATTACCGTTGGAGCTGATTCTAACAAATTTGAAAATCGACTCTGACAGGTTGGAGTTAGCTCCAACTTTTTAGGTGTCGACTCTAAGTCGGGTTTCCAAAAATAGTAATAAGAATTCCATCGTGGAGTCAGCTCCGAGATTCTATAGTGTCGGCTCAACGTGAGCTAGAGTCGGCTCTAATCTCCTGGGTTGTCGGCTCTAATAGTGTCCCAAAAATGTAGTCTCTGTTTCTTAGGTTAGAGTCGGCTCTAAATTTTCATGTATCAACTCTAAAATCTGAAAATAGTTCTCTGTATCTCAGGTTAGAGTCGGCTCTAACTTTTCAGGTGTCGACTCTAAACCATGCCAAAAGTTTCAAACTGTTCGGATACGCTCTAGAGTCGGCTCTAATGATTAGGGTATCGGCTCCAAGTTCTGAACTTTGACATATTCCATTAAAAAACTGATTCAAACTTAATTTTATATAATATTTAAATATTTAACCTTTCTAAATTCCTAAAGCACTTATCAATGTCATTAGTATCATAAAAAATATACTCATGGCTTTTGTTAATCGTCAAAATCAATAAGTGAGTCAACATGTTGCATGTGCTAAAGCCAATCCAGTAAGAGGTAACGTGATATATGTCCTCTCCGTTACCGTTTGAGCCCTACAACTACGCAGTATCCTTGGACTTGAACCTATATCATGAAGTTAGAGTTTAGGATAACTTCCTTAGCTTTGTCCCACAGGGCTATAATTGATACGGTCACATGAGACAATTCTTGAGAGTTGACTAGACGAAAGATGGATTGATATGAGTGTTCAAGGAAGATTACCCTTGACCACACCTTATGTTTATGATTTATTGTTTGGGTAGTTGTGTATATGAGTTGCATATGATTATGGACACAGATATTTGACTTAGTATTTTTCGAGTACCGTTCAAAGTGAATCTTCTAAGGGATTGAGAGTGCATGATAAGGTGCAATTGGATTCTTTAGGATACATACAAGATTGGACTGCATCACTTGTGTGTTGCGTTAGTTATAGATAACTTAATGCAAAATTTTTACTATGTATCACTATGTATGAGTTTCATCGGATCGCACATCCTATTAAACTACATGAGAAGAGAGGTGAGTTGAGGTTGTGAATATAATTCCTGTGTGAACAAATGGGAGATTGTTGGCTGACTTGGCACTGGGTATTAGGTCATGCATTCACCCAAACACCCTACTGCTATGGCTTCTCTTCGAAGTAGTGGGGCCATAAGGCAGTGGAACCTCTATTCTTACAAACAGAGGATGAGAAGGGGAATATAGAGAGAGGCCTGCGCTTCCCTTCCTACTCCAACAAACCTTCGATCTCCTTCCTCTCCGGCACCACAGCTTATAGGTGTGGACACATCGAAGACTTTGTTAGCCATCACCATCCGATGATCTGCCACTTTCATTGTCAGCTAAATGATGTACGTCCTCCCTCCATTTTATGGCCTACAGATGCAAATAGCTGGCTAGGTTTTAGTTCTAGGATGTGGATATCGGTGGTGGATGGAAACTACGAGCTTTCTTACCTTCTTGGCTCCCTGTCGAGAGGATGGCGATGTTCCTTCCTGAGGTGGACCAGGGTAGAGGCGTAGATATCTTTGTTACGTTGCTAGAGGAGGATGCCCGAACACTGAGGCAGATATCCCACTCTCTAGATTAGATTTCAGTTAGCAATTAACGACCTTGGCGTATGCTGCCAAAGTGCATCCAGCTAGAAAGTTTGAGCTCATTGTCATCGCTCGTGCTTTGGAAGTGTTATACATGAATGACGCTGAGTACATTGAATTCGATAATAAAATGATATTTTGCTTGTTTTT